>JABCJZ010000328.1:0-114774 GCA_013184445.1 Fusarium sp. NRRL 53497 | reverse complement strand
CTTCTGTACCCTCGAGCCACCCTACTGAGTTTTTGGTAGTCAAGCCTGGCACGGAACACTGCATACATCATATCTGGGAATTATAAGGTACTTCAATCCCCTCACAGCGTTTGGCTGAAAAGCGAGTCTTTTCACCATGACTGAAAAATCTGGGGAAGACGAGCCCGTCCTTAGGGGTTAAGAAAAAATCAACCTAAGGTAAGGTACTAAGTGAAACCTGCAGAAAATAACAACCTTACCTAAACTTGTATAAAATATTCATAATGTCTGTATTATACTATACTATAGTACTTTAATAGTTAGTATATTTTATAGAATCTATTACAATCAATATATCCATCTGCCATAGAAGAAAGATGCTCTTGGACTCCGAGGCGGCTTAGTCATGCACTTCTGAGCCTGCAACTCCACTCAAAAACTTTTGGCTTCCATCATACTTAGGAAACTCATCTTCAACCATTGATCAGAATGGGTATCAAAAGAAAGCGCACAACCGAATCGACTGATAAGTCGAAGAGGATTGACAAGTCGAAGGCGATTTTTCAATCGCCCTTCGTTGAGACGCCAGATGGCGATGAGCGCAAGCGAGAAGCTGGTCTTTATGAGCTTCTAGGAAGTGAAGACCTCAACGATCGAGTCAAGGCTGCCGAATGTATCATTCTCAGCTTAATCGATCATGAAGGAGAGAGCGTCTCTGAAACCGTCCTGCAACGACACTTGGATCGTCGTCTCTTTCGTGGACTCGCAAGCGGTCGCAATGCTTCGCGTCCTGGTTTCAGCCTGGTGCTCACGGAGATCCTCGGACAGCTTTTCGGAGAAAAAGCCCTTGCCGAATCGAAATACCAGGAACTCACCTTCGAAAAAGTCCTCCAGATATTGACTGAGAAGACGCAGGCCATTGGAAATATTTCCGGGCAGGAGGAAAGGGACCACAGCATCGGACAGCTTTTTGGCCTCATGTGTTTTGTTCGTGCTGGAATTCTCTTCCGCGATATCTCGAGATGGAACCCAGTTCTTGATCTTCTTCTGAAGCTTGCGACAAAGAAGGTGTGGCTTCGCTCAGCATGCGGCTGGGTTATTGTCCAAGCCATTCAGCAGATGACGCAGAAGCAGGCCGAGGCCACGCTCGAGAAGGTTGCCGAAGCTAACTTGGCTAAGACACCTGAAGGCGTGGCCATCTGGCTCGTTGCTTTGAACCGATTCCCTGACCTCAAGGTCAAGCCCTGGCGTAAACCTCTCTCTAAGAAGTCCTTTGGCGACCTTGCCGCAGTTCTGCGAGAGAGCTTCCAACAATTTGAGGACGAGCCTGACCTCGGCCAGAAGAGCAAGCAGACGAGCTGGACTGCCCAGTTGCACTACGCTTGGGATATTATACTGGCACACTATGTCAAAGGGGGAGAAGCTGGAGCTGAAGAGTTTGAGCAGTTCTGGGCTCGTGTAGTAGATGGTGAGTGGCCTGCAAATCTTTTATTCATCACTAACATTCGCTAGACTCCTTGTTCTCCAAGAGTGCCACCGAAGGCCAGAAATTCAAAGGATTCTTGGTTTTCCAAAAGATGCTGGAGGGACTCGTCGATCTCCCCGCTCATTTAGAGACCCTTTTCACCAAGAACTTTACTCTCTGCCTCATGAATCAAGCCGCGAAACAGGATAGATATCTGCACCGAGCAGCGACCAAGGCCCTCAAGGCAATTGAGTCAACAACTTCAGCCCACCCTTCGACAATCATTCCCATTCTCAAGGGCCTGCTTGGCCAGAACGGCGCTTACAAATTTGACCAGCGAACAAGTACCAAGACCGTTGATAAAATCCTCCAGAACGTAACCGGGGAGACTGGTGAAGAGGCGATAAGGGTCATCCGAAAACCCCTTGACTCGCTTGATCAGCAAGAGACGGCGCATGCTACGTCTTTACTCCGAGCTTACGTTGACTATCTCTGCACAACCCTCAATGCTTCGGCTTCATCCACATCTGGAAAGATCCAACAAAACGTCTTTTCAGCTGCTTTACAAGAACTATTTCAATTGGCCTATTCTCAACCCGAGCACATCCCTGCAGATGCCCTGACAGAGGGCATTCGAATGCTCTGCCGAACTCGTCTTGAATCATCTTTCGCCAAGGTTAGCCGAAGAACCGGGGACTACGGCACAATATGTTTTGCCGTGTCCTCCATCGACCCCGAATCAGTGGCAATGTCCGAGGAAATCAAGACGGCTGTTCATGAGGCACTGTCAAGGATGCAGAAGCTGCTCCGGCGCAAGGCGACAGACGATAACGAAAAGAGTCTTTTCCAGAATCTCGCGATATTGCACGCCGTGTCTGTTTTCCGGCTCTACGGTGGAGAGCCTGATGCCATGCAAGATCTTGATGACCTGAAACAATATTTTGACCGCCCGGAGAAGGGCAAGTCTGCTGAGAGCGAGGCTGATACATCAACGCTTCTCGTTGAGCTCCTGCTATCAATGGTTGCACGACCTTCATCTCTCATGCGCCAGGTTTCTCAACAAGTGTTCGGTACCTTCACACCCCAGATCTCTGCTGGAGGTCTGGAGTTCCTGACTGGACCCCTCTCTTACGAGGAGAACACCAAGGGTCAACGCGAGTTGTTTAACACCGGAGATGATGAAATGGAGGTCGACGAGGACGAGGAAGGAACCGATGCTGGCGAGGAGGACAACTCGGATATTGAGATTGACTCCGATGTTGAATTCATCGACATCAAAGCAAACGATGAGAGTGGTGAGGAGGATGAAGATGAAGATGAAGATGAAGATGAGGACGAAGACGAAGAGGACGAAGACGGGGACGAAGACGACGAAGAGAACAAGGGTGAATTTGACAAACCTGAAGAGTTGGACAATGCCCTTGAAAAGATCCTCAAGAGTCACCGTCTAGACAAGGACGTCAATGCCGAGTCATCAGAGTCCGAGGGCGACATGTCCGACTCTGAAATGTTCGCCATCGACGCGCAGCTCGCAGCAGCCATCAAACCACGGATCCAAGACCGCACGAACGACCCCAAGAAGCAGAAGAAGGAGGCCAAACAGCTAGTCGTCAACTTCAAGCACCGTGTTCTTGATCTCCTCGACATCTACGTTCGCAACGAGTCCCACAACCCTCTCTCATTTGCTCTCCTCCTACCCCTCCTTAATCTCATACGCACAACCAGCACAAAGCCCCTCGCTACCCGTGCGTGCACTATCATTCTCAACCACCAAAAGGGCCTGAAAAAGGCACGCAGTAACCGCCAGGAGGTCCAGATTCCCGAGCCGGATGATCTGCTGGAATTGTTGCGTGAGATCCATGATGCTGCTGGGCAGGATAACGCACATGAATACTCAAAGGCAGCCAGCAGAGCGAGCCTCATTGTTGCGTCCGCTCTCTTCGCCGTTGACAAGAGCAAGGTTTTGGATGTGGATGCTGTATATGCTAAGACACATGCTAAGACACTGTCGCGCATGTTGGAGGGCGAGGCCAAACTGCAGCAGTCCTTCTTTGATGACTGGAACAACTGGTGCTACACCGCAGTCCGGCAAACTCATCCCTGATACTCTAATAGACAAATCCTTAACATAGATAGCACGAATCAATAATAGGCATCCTGCGAGTAATTCGGATGCCTGCAGATGAACCATTAAATTCTATGAACTCGTCATCGTGATAGTACAAGTGCCTTGATTTTTCTTCTTGACACAAATCGCTCTCTAATCTTCCATCTTGTCATCCTTTGCGTCGTCGTCGTCATCCTCATCGTCGTCGTCGTCGTCCTCATCCTCGGCCTTTGCCAATCGCTCAGCCTCTTCCCGTAGCTCCTTCGGCACCTCAACATGACGTCCCTTGGTAGGACCATCAGGCCCGCTGATCCAGGTCATCTCCAGCTCAAAGTCCTTGTCCTTGTTATCCTTCTGTGCCACGTAGATGATGCGCGCAGCCTGCTTCACCGCCTCCTCCAGGGTAATGTTGCCAGCGGGCAGGTCAAGCTTCTCGAGCTCGGCCTTGGCAGCTTGTCGGCCCTTGCCTGTGGCCGCTCCGTAGTAACCCCAGTACATACCGCTGGGCTCGATCATGTAGAGGAAAGGACCACCGTGCTTGCCATTAACCTTGCCGCCAGCGCCAACCTTAGGTCCTGAACCAACCTCGCCGTCGACGGGAGTCTCTTCGGGGGTGTCGTAGCCGCCGACGATGGCGGTGATACCGAATGGTCGAACGGAACCGTACATGGTGTAGGCTTGGAGGTAGCCACCCATGCGACTGGCGAGATCGGATGTGGGAATGGGAGTCTTGAAGTTCTGTCGCCAGCTCTGAGCCTCGTCGCGGGCACGGTCGACGAAGTGGCGTCCATCAGGAACCATACCAGAAGATACCTGGTGAGATTAGTACAGGGTCGTAATAGCGGCTGCAAGGTGTTGACATACAGAACCGACGTGGCTATCAATAGTAGCAATGCGCTTGTTGGCACCGGGTTTTAGGAGCTTGGAGGAGACGACCTTCTCGATAGCTAGGACGACACCATCCTTAGCTCGGATACCGATCGAGGTACCGCCACTCTCTACTGCCTTGACTGCGTATTCGACTTGAAAGTTGCGTCCATCAGGGGAGAAGATGGAGTTGAGCAAATCGTAACCCGTGCCTATCGATGTCTATTCAGAGAGACAAGCTAGGTCAGCACTTGAAGCTATCCCTCGATGACGACAGGCATGCTGATGAGTGTATGGTTGGCTTACCATGATGTCTGAATTCTCTGGTCAAGTTGATTAAGTGTGAGTCGATCGAGAAGAAAAGATAAGGCGAGAATTGTGAGGAGGAGAGGAGCTATGTGGTCGAGATGTTTGCGATGGCGTTGGCTTGGAGCTTCCTTCACCTAGGCAGCCTGGAGCTGCGTGTTGCAGTTGATGGTAGGTACACTGCAAGGCTGGAGAGTTGGTGCCTGAGGCATAAAGATTATATGCCACGAACCGACGCCACATATAGAGCGCCATAGTCCAGCTTTCAGCCTTGAGTGGCACGTGGCTGTGAAGCGGGAGTGGCGGATCCTCCAGCGTGAATCGATCTCCCCTGCAGGAGACGTTTAAGGATTTGGAGGTCTAGAATTGCACATCAAACATCCCACTTTCGTGGAGTCTAGCTTCTAAGTTACTGTGCAGGCCTCGGGACTGAATCGAACTACTATGATTTCAAGAGGGTGACTTAATTTTCCATTGTCCTTTGTGGTACTCGCCTCAAAACATGGATCTTTTGAGATATTATTTACTCTTGGTAGCCTTACATTTATCTATAGGTAGTAATCTTTAATAATGAGCTCTCCAAACTACCTATAGCTGAACTAAAGTACCTACACTTTAGAGTCCTATAAATCTCTCTGGAATTAGCTACATTTTTCATTCATGGCTATAAGTAGTTTAATACCTTATAGTTGTTTCTGGTCACTCGACTCTGAATATCTGGAGGGTAATTAGTGTTGACCGACTTGAAAGTGAGACGGGCCTAAAATCAAGACCCAATTCGAGCACGCCGTCAAGTTCGCATGTCTCTCGTTAGGCAGATATAAGAGATCATAGCGTCGACACTGAGGAGCCACAAAAGACCACTATAAAATCCATGTATGACCGTTTTGCTGGCCAGCGGTGAGCTGGATGTTTGTTGAGGCCTTATGAGAGCTAATGAGGAGATGAGAGGCCACCAAGTTTCTCATTTCATGCTGCTTGTCTTTGAATCATAGAAATGATATGCACAGTCTGAAAAAAATAGAGAACGTGACCGAACTGAGTGAACCACGTCAAAGGAGATGATTCGGAAACGGAATGCAGATGCATCAGACAGACCATGTCGGCGTTAAACTAGAACATAACAGAGCCATTAGTGTGTGACGGTCGCCGTGTGGCACAGGCTTATTGGGTCACACAAGGTCAATGAGACCAGGGTTTGAGCTGTTGGAGTTACAAGAATGTGAACCCTTGCGTGAAGTCGTGAACGAGGACAGTGAATTAGTTATTGGTGTCTTTTAATGTTAGATATTTACTTGGATAATAATACTCAAAAGTGAAGATCAAAGGTGGTATATTCGATAAAAGTGTCGAGTTTAGTGTTGGTGTTGGTGTTGGCGTTGGCGTTGAATAGAAGTGGATGTTGTCATAAGCCCCCTAGGCCATCATGTGCCGCTATGAGTTGTGCCTTTACTGCGTCATGACCTGAAAAGGGTGCCTGAGCAGATGAATTGGCAGGTGTGTCCTGCTGTCCCACGTTCCATTACCCCTCCATCGTTTTTTTTGACAGAAATACCCCCGCGATTCACTTTTGAGGATATTCTTGATTCTTCACATTAACAACACCCGCCTTGATTTCTACTCCAACAGACCGCATACAGAACGCCTCTACGCTCTCAAATACCCCCGTATTTCACTTCATATCCGCATAAATCACCCTTCAAAAAGATCGTCTCAGGCGTTCTTGTCTCCCCACTTGCCACTCACTTCACTACCCCGTGCGCTCCCTGCAACTCGACCCAACGGTCCACCGCTCTTAGACAAACCCCTCCAAGTCAAGGCCTAAGCAAGGGTCCTCTGAGCCAAGAACAAGAGACAAACCTCTTTCTTGACTCCCCTTTTTGTTATACATATCTCGCTCCTCTTCTCTATTGACTTCTCTACTCTTCTTTGACTACTTGTCAAAAGCTTAGCTTAGCTCCCAAAATATAAACTAAGAACAAGGTCATCATCCTCCTGTTCCTTTCTTCAGCTGCGCTGCACATGATCCCGAAACACCTCTGTATATCGCTCTCTTTCGCATTTCTTGCTCAGACGACCTCAAGAACTATCTGACAGTCAGTCATACTATCTCTGTGTTCTGATATCGGAATATACAGTAATAGCTTGTTGTGCCCTCTTCCTGATTTATATTTCCCGAAACTCAACTACAGTTGGTATTCAACAACTCCCTTCTAACTCAATATCATGTACCACCTGCTAACAAACTCCCAGATAGTAAAGAACCAATCATGGCTTTTGATCAGTCCAACATGCAACAGGATGAGCTCGCCGCTCTCCTGGCCCGTAACCTCAGCTTCAACCCAATCCCCGAGCCTGCCCCTGTGCCTCAACAGGAACCCGAGGCCGACCACGCTGAACCCATCATCTATACCTCAGTTCATTATACTCACTCTGCTCATATTGCTCAAGCAGCTCAGCACCAGGACACTCCTCGCCGGGCTTCAGAGCCGCCCCAGACCCAAGGACCCAGTGTCGAAGCTATTCTGCAACACCATGGCGTCAACCCAGCTACACTTACACCTTCACAACTCCAACTGTTCAAGGTTGCCGAACCATCTCAGCAGGAGAGACTTATCGAGCTTTGGAACATTTGCCCTCCCGGAAATGGTGGCGATATCCCCGCCCTCGCTTGGAGTAGCACGACTGTGGAACACGAGGAGCAACTTGCCCGCTTGCGTTACGAACGACTGAACCAGCAGCAACAAGTCATGAGCCTGGATGGTACTCAAGTTCAAGCACATGATGGTAGGTGGGTTCGCAACTCAGAGCCCGAGATGGAGCCATACATGGCTTCTGGGTACGAGGAGCTTATGCGACGAGAGCGTGAACGGGAGGCCCGGGACAGCCAGCCCAGGAGCACTTACGGCCTCTACTCACACGCCACAGACCCTGTCTACATGGGCCCCGACTATGCTCGTGATCAGCAGCTACTCGAGATGGCAACCCAATACGGCGCCTATCAGGGGTTCCGAGCACCTGAGGTGGACACTATGGATGTTATGTAAATAATCGTCATCTTTTCCGAACCGAGCAGCAGAATAGTATGGCCAATCAGACAACGGTCAATCTACATAGAAGCTCGGGAGGGGGAGATGGGATTTCATGTACGGTGGACGAGTTTTACGCTAGTGAGCGTGCAGGAAAGGAATTGCCACTGAAGGCATGGGATTACCAGTTATTGTATGCGGTTTTATTGCTTAGTATGGCTATCAGGATGGACGAGATTATCACGAGATACTGGCTTTCAAGGAAATGGACCGGATGGCGTTGGCGGAGCTTTCATTTTCGCAAACTATTTTACTCCCTGCTCCTGTATTAACCTTCTTGATTAATTGCAGTGTATGCTAACTATAAGTTCTACCTAGAGAGAGCATGGTAGCAGCAATTTGGTTCGCCAGAGGTACGTCGCCCCATTCAACATGTGCCTTCTAGGGCCGCTACTCACAAGATGCTGTTTAATGTGACATTTGATATGTAATCCCATATGTCTACTCAGATAGTCTATATATCAATATATAATCTTTTGCCAGAAGCGTTGCATCTTCGTCATAGCTATAGCAAAACCTCTCCTTTGTGTTCATACAGGCTTCTCCGATGTCTCTGTTGCTGCCTCATCCGAGTCATTGTAATTGTAAAAGGGGTATCAAATTCCATTTAAGCCTTGTGAAGTGAATATCATCATCGTGAAGTTTGTCTATATACATGTCTAAATTCCAGTCTTCTCGAGCTTCTTGGCCAACTCGTCCACCTCCTTGTCCTTGACAGGGATAACAGGCTCTTCCTGAGCCTCCTCAGCCTCCTTAATCAGCTTCTCGGCGCGGTCCTCGGGCTCGATCTCCTCCTCTTCCTCTTCCTCTTCCTCAGCATCGCTATCCGGCTCCTCGAGCTCGTCCAGCTCGTCGACACCCCACTCATCCTCGTTGACGACGTCGCCACCGAACTTCTCCTTGCGCTCTTCAAGGAGCCCCTGAAGAACAGGGATCGACTCATCATCCTCAGTGAGGATGTTGCCGTTGATCTCGATCCGCTTCAGAGCGGGGAGACCGTCCTTGGCAGCAGTGGCGAAGGCCTTGATACCCTTGGAGGTGATCTCGTTGAATTGTAGTCGGAGTGTCTCAACCTTGGCGTTCTTGCCCTTAGCCAGAGCGTCGGCCACAAGAACACCACCCTTGGGGCCGAGAAGGGAGTCACCGAGTCCAAGTTCCTGGAGTGAGGTCCAGTTCGAGACAATCTTGGACAAAGCCCTGGCGCCAGTGACAGTGAAAGTGTTGTCTTGCAAATCGAGGACCTTGAGTTCGGAGGCGTGACTGAGACCCTCGGTCAAAAGGTGTGAGATACCCTCCTGTCGGATACCGTTCTGGACCATCTTGATCACCTTGATCTTGTTGTGCAGCTTGTAAGCTTTTGCCCACGCTGTCATACTTCCATTCTCCAATCGGTTTCGGCCGCAAATGACAGTCTCGAGATCGGGAACTTCCTTTCCTTCCTTTCGCGCCGCCTCCTTCTTGGCGTGGAGCTCCGATAGCGCATCTGCGATAAGGATACCAGCATGAGGACCCATGCCGTTGTTGTTTAGGTAGAGGTGCTGAAGAGGCACGTGGGCGGCAAGGAAGGCCACGAGAGGCGCTTGGACGTTCAAGCCGAAGGCATTGTCGTTCAGGTTGATAGTGCTGAGCTTGGGAAGGTTGAGGACAGAGGTGAGAAGGGAGGAGATAGCGTCGGGGATCTCGCTCAGGAGTCGGCCGGTGAAGATATCGGCGAAGTTCGCGACCTGTAAAAAAGTATGTTAACAGTTGTTTAACAATAGGGGGAAGAGATTTGTTGACATACTCGCAGGTTCTTCTTGGTCGCAAGAACCTCACCGAGGAGCTTGCAGGCGCCAACACCCAGAGTGTTACCCAAAATGCGAATCTCTTCGACGTCCGTGGATCGGAGAGGGGCAATATGAGGCTCGAGATCCTCAGCAGTGTTGAGCTTGAGGCCCTTTCCCTCGAGGGAAAATATCTTATCCGAGGAAGCCATTCTATAAGAAAGGGAGAAAAGAGAAATTCGCAACGAATTAAAGAGCAAAGATGGTGACGACCAAGTCTAAAAGGAAATAGGTTTTAATAAAAGCAAAAGAATGTTGCCGTTCGGTGTGAATATGAATTGAGGTGGGGGTGGGGTAGCGGAGCAGGCAGAATTAGGCAGTAGTTAGGTGACCTTATTAGGCATAGACTGTATGTAATTTCCCATTGCCATGGGCAGCCGAGCCTTGTTCTGATTAGCAGGCAATTCTCACAAGGACGGCATTACGGAGTACTGTACGCTGTGCTTCCAGGCAGAAGGGATATGGTATTTTTCAGAGAGTGCCTATAATACTAGTAGAAATTTAATCTGAGATTTTTTTTGATTTTTTTGGTTAGCAGCTTTAGAAATGTAGGATAAAGAAAGCCTAAATTTCTATTCCTGATATTGTTTTCTTCCTGTAACTTCAGCAGCAGCAGCAGCTGGTCATTGATCGTAAACGAACCCGACTTTAACCCGGGAGTCGGAAAAATTTGGAAGGCTCACAGCGGAAGTCACCTGCCCGCTCAGCCGAGCAAGGCGAGAGTCATCAAACACGTGACCTCAATCCGACCCGCATCCAATCAGAGCCGGCTTATTGGAACGCTCGATAGGATTTTGTCTGATGCTACTAATGATCTCTGCTTGAGCCCTTTTGTCCTCCGACTCCGAGAACGACCTCCCCATCTCGCCGTCTTATATTCGATCGCAGCAGCGACGGTATAGCTCGCCCATAATGCTTGCCAGGTCGTGTTTGCGCTCGACGCGCACCTTCAATGGCCTCCGGAACGGCCCTTCTGCTGTCTCCAAGGTATGGCACGATCCTACCACCTCTGCCAGCGAGCTTCCCGTTTGCCGAGAGATCATCACCACGAGCCTCGATACGCCGCAACCACGCCAATCGCATTAGAATGCGCCTCAATTGCATGTACACGATTGCTGACCCTATCTTCTACGCAGCGTGCCGCCTCCTCGAGCTCCAGCGCCGCCGGCGATGCCTCTGCCACTCGACTGAACCTGGCCGCCGCCGCCTCGACTACCCTCGCCCTCGGCTCCATGGCCTGGTACTATCACCTTTATGGACCTGTGGCCTTTGCCATGACTCCTGCTGAGGAGGGGTACGTGACGCCCTCGGTTCTCGATTGTCATGCTTCTACATCGTCCCAATTTGGGTGATGAGGCATAAATGCTGTCTATCGATGATCCGCACGGTTATTGCATCACCCATTGCTAACAGTGCCAATACAGTCTCCACGCCACCAAGTACCCTTGGGTTCACAACAAGTGGTTCAAGACCTTCGACCACCAGGCGTAAGATGCCACCAACCCCATTGAATACGCCATATCGAATTACTGACCCCCTTATAGTCTCCGCCGTGGTTTCCAGGTCTACCAGGAGGTCTGCCAGTCCTGCCACTCCCTCAGCCGAGTCCCCTACCGAACTCTTGTCGGTTCCGTCTTGACCGTTGACGAGGCCAAGGCCCTTGCCGAGGAGAACGAGTACCCCGGTGAGCCCGATGAGCAGGGTGAGATCCAGATGCGTCCCGGAAAGCTCGCCGACTACATGCTTCCCCCTTACAAGAACGAGGAGGCTGCCCGATTTGCCAACAACGGTGCTCTTCCCCCGGATCTGTCTCTTATCATCAAGGCCCGTCACGGTGGCTGTGACTACATTTTCAGCTTGCTCACCGGTTACCCCGAAGAGCCCCCTGCTGGTGTCCAGGTTGCTCCCGGCATGAACTTCAACCCTTACTTCCCCGGTACCGGTATCGCCATGGCTCGTGTCCTCTACGAGGGACTCGTTGAGTACGAGGATGGCACTCCCGCCACCACCTCTCAGATGGCCAAGGATGTTGTTGAGTTCCTCAACTGGGCTGCCGAGCCCGAGATGGACGACCGAAAGCGAATGGGTATGAAGGTTCTTGTCGTCTCTGCCTCCCTGTGGGCTGTCAGTGTCTGGGTCAAGCGATACAAGTGGGCCTGGCTCAAGTCCCGAAAGATCGCCTACGACCCCCCCAAGGAGGTCAAGGTCCGCCGCTAAACGGGCAACATCTCAAAGTCTCATTTGTATACTAGTCGCCCCCCTAGAGCAGCTCCTTTGTCGGCGGTGGCGGGTAGAAAAGAAGCCTGGTTGTGGAAGGAAAGGTGGATGTTAGAGTGTAAATCAGATGAATCGTTTTCAATACCTTATTCGACATACTACACTTGGGAGATATGCAGGGGTGATTGGTGGCTAAATGTGAAGCTTTCTGTACTTTATGACCGCGACCGTTCTGAAAACCGTTATTCTGGATCATATGATTCTAATGTACTGATTTAGTAGCAGAGTTCAATGGATTCTTTCAAAGCCCTGGTTCCAATTTGCTCTCTATCATTAACCATAACCACAGGTCACAGCTCATGATGGGCGGAACGGGGGTACCATGAAAACCCCCCAGCATATCGACATACTGTGTAGTATGGGTGATGGCTGGTGTGGCACTGCCTTGAACTAAGTACTATCAATGTGTGTTGAAACATCTTTCAACCGGTAGTCTTGAACATCTCCGTTTAGACCTGACAAATAAAAACCTCTCTTATCATAACCTTCTTTTATGCTTTAACTACAAGCGAAACTTTCAGTACCTAACTTCGTAAAATTGCGTGAGAATGGAATCGAATTCACGATATCCAATACTCTGCCAGATAGCCATCGTGAAATGCTTGGCTCTAGTGGTTCACCCACTAACTCTCAAGGTTGGCTCAGGCCTCCTCCCCTCTCATTGGACGATAATCAGCTAGCGCCACAGCATTCAACTTCAATCCCCGAAACAGGAACCACTTTTCGCGAGTTTGCAGCAGGTGCCTTCCTTGGATATCCGTAGGTAGACTAGGTAGTTAGTTGACCAGTCACCATCGCTCCTCTCAACCACCTCCTTCAATCCCGTTCGACTCTCTTCCTCCTCCCACCTCCACGTTCTCTTACTCGACCTTCTCCTTTGGCCGCTCTTGTATTTACGCCTTTGTGATACTCAAGCAGCGTTTGCTATCATACCCAAACCATTGCTCGACCACTTTCGCTTCCATAATCGATCTTACCGCGCCGTGCGTGCCCATAAGCAGCACTGGCAAAAACCGCCCCATAATGCATTTTGTTGGAGAAGACGTCCATACAGGACGCAAGCGAAGATGGAGCGACGACGATGAGCGATCTGACTTTTCACTGTACCCTTCAGAGGAGGCCAAGGACTTCTATATCCTCAACCAGCGGCCAGAACTCGCCCCGCGAAAGGTCCTTCCGCTGTCCAAGCGAGCCCGTATTACCGATGATGATATTCACGTTGCAGACGACATCAGCGCCTCCAATTACCCCATCAATAGCTCTCACCGACGACGGCGCTCATCTCAACTTAAGACGCTTCAGGTTCAGCCCGCCTTCGCCAAGCTTCGGATGACAAGCGCCCTGCTTGCTCCCTGCCACATCTGCCACCGCAGACCGACCAAGAAATCTGATCTTGACTCCTTTGCCGATTGCCAGGGATGTGGCGAGCGTACGTGTTTTGTATGTATTCGAGAATGCCACGGGTGGAATCTGGATGGAGGTTCTGGCGTCTCAGAACAGGAAGTGCTCTCAAGGTCATTCCATATGGACGATGTAGACGATACACAACAGAACAGCAATGCCAAAAGCGGAACACAACAAAGGAACAAGGGATGGAACGCAGTTGGACATCAGGCTGTAGTGTGCAGTCGCTGTTGCATAGAGCGAGGTGCAGAAGGAGATGTAACATGCTTGGGTTGCTTCTCCAGGATGGAAGGCTCATGACTTGGGACTTGTATGGCATTCATGGGCGTTCATTCATTGACGAATAATGATGGTTCTCTGGGGGTATAGGCTGGGCGTATGTACCTGCCCAGCCACGCAGGATATTTCGAGCGAAGGGTCTGCTCTTTTGGATGGGATGGAAAGGAACTAGTATGGCACTGTTTCGTTAATGAGCATTTGGTGGGAACGGTGTTTCGGTTAAAGGACCTTGGGTCTTGTTTTGCTGCATTTGAATTGCAAAGGACCATGAGAGTGATTGCACATTAGGTAGATTCTGTACATATCAACATGGCATTGAGAACATCACAACTGATGTCAATACGATAATTCACGCTCGAGCACACATGTGAAAGCAATTTGTTCATTGTGACGTCTATAATTCCGCCATCCAATTGCCCTTTATTCATACACCGCATTAAATTACAACCCACGCTATTGTATGTATGTCTAGTTGTACTGCATGTACGTCGCTGTCGAGTTGAACTTGAGGTTGCCCTTGATAACCTTGTCAACCGCGCTGAGAAAGTCCTTCTCAGAGGCAACCTTTCTCCTTGCACGAATGGCGTACATGCCAGCCTCAGTGCACACACTGCGCAGTTCGGCACCTGTTGCGTTGGGACAAAGACGAGAGATGAGCTCCCAGCGGATGTCTCGCTCAACGGACATGGACTTGGCGTGGATGCGAAGGATGTTGGCACGGCCCTCAAGGTCAGGAAGTGAGAATTCGATCTTTCGATCGATACGTCCAGGCCGCATCAGTGCAGGATCCAATGTCGAGGGTCTGTTGGTGGCGAACATGACCTTGATGTTTCCTCGGGCGTCGAAACCGTCAAGCTGTGTGATAAGCTCCAGCATAGTTCGCTGGACCTCATTGTCACCACCAGCACCGTCATCAAAACGAGCACCGCCGATAGCGTCGATTTCATCGAAGAAGATGATGCAGGCCTTCTTTGTTCGCGCCATCTCAAACAGCTCTCGAACCATCCTTGCACCCTCACCGACATACTTCTGAACAAGCTCGCTACCAATGACTCGGATAAATGTGGCGTCTGTTCGGTTGGCAACAGCTCTGGCACAGAGGGTTTTTCCGGTTCCAGGAGGGCCGTAGAGAAGCGCACCCTTGGGAGGGTCGATGCCGAGGTTCACGAAACGCTCGGGGGACAGCAGAGGCATCTCAACGACTTCTCGGAGCTTCTCGACCTGCTCCTTGCAACCACCAACATCACCATAGGTGACGTCAGGCTTCTCCTCCACGGTCATCATTGTAACGCTCGCATCGATCTTGGGCGGTAGAGGAAGCATGATCTGGTACTTATTTCGGTCGACGCCAACACGCATGCCTTCCTCGATATCGGTGGGACTGACTCGCTCGCCAAGCTGGACCACGAACTTAGCGATTTGCTTGACATTGATGACATATTTGCTCTTCGTCTCGTCGCCCTTCTCGTCAGCTATGATCTTCGTGCAGCGCGCTACCTGGAAAGGCTGCTCTTCAGACATTCGTTGGCGGTCAGCAGCGACATCCCATAGATGGGGTGGCGCGAGTCCTGTGTCGGATTCCTACTGAAATTAGAAGTCTGTAATATCTTGACAGATGTTCAATCCAACCTTGACTCCGATCTTCTCATCAACACTCTGTTGCTTCTCCTTGATTTGCTTCTCGAGCTTCTTGATAGATGTTCCGTAAGGCGCGGCACCGTAGGTCTTCAGAACCTGGATATCCCTGGTGAAGGGTTAGCTAACCGGTTGCATTCCCATCTTGCGAAAGGTGTTCGTACTCGTCTGTCAGAGGTGTGATCTTCTTCTCTTCTATCTCATCGTCGGCGAAGTTCTTCTGGTACTTTTCCCAGTTTGAGCCGGTTGCGGAAGGCTAGGGTAGGTTGTTAGTATGGGACACGATCAAGCTTGTATGGCTGCACCGCGACTGACCATGATGAAATCCGCGATTCTCCAATTGCCTATTAGTGTTGCGCAGTATTAGAGTGAAAGTCCTGTGGAGATGCTGATGTTGGTGAGGAATCTATGTTGAAAAGAGAGTCGAATTGTCGTTATTGGAGCAGTGATTGTTTGGGGTTGGAGGTGTCACCGAATGTCTTCCGTAATCTGTGAGTTGCCTTGAGCGAGCTTGGAGCACGGACCCACGCAATAGTGCCAAGCCACACTAGACCCTGCACGGCTAGCTCAAGGAACCCCTCGGAGCTGGATGATCTGTACCCCCGATCCAAAATTTCTAGGTTGACAATTCTATGGTGGAGTAGGGCAGCCTAGGGGAGGTGGGACATCTCCAAGAAGTCCAGTCGTGTTCCTACAAAGCCCCGCCATCAAACATCACTTCTTTACTTTGAGGATTCAGGGACCGCCAAATTATTCTCAAAATATGTCTGCCCCGGCCGCAGCTCCAGCCCCTACAGCGGGTGGCTCCAGCAATGCTACCTTCCGAGTATGAAAAGCTCCAGACAAGCTTTTGAGCTTCACCCCGCTGACTATATGAATAGGATAAGGAGAAGCCCATGGCGGTGCGCTCATCCAACATCGTCGCCGCTCGAGGTATGGCGCCCTCAGCCCACCAGCAAGCTTTACCTATACTAACGGTCGAACAGCCGTCGCCGATGCTATCAGAACCTCTCTCGGTCCTCGAGGAATGGACAAGATGATTCGAGGTGGAAAGGGCGAGACCATTATCACAAACGATGGAAACACTATGCTTAAGAGCATGTCGGTCATGCATCCCACAGCAAAGATGCTTGTCAACCTTTCTGGCGCTCAGGATGTCGAAGCTGGTGATGGTACAACCTCCGTTGTCGTTATCTGCGGAAGTCTTCTTGGCGCTGCCGACCGACTTCTCTCCAAGGGCATCCACCCTTCCGTCATCTCCGAATCTTTCCAACGAGCTGCCGCTGCCGCCGTCGAGGTTCTCCACGATATGTCCCTCCCAATCACTCTTAGCGATACCTCCTCGCTGCTTCAAGCTGCCAACACCTCGTTGTCGTCCAAGATCGTTTCTCAATATTCGAACCTGCTTGGCCCCATGGCGGTGAACTCAGTCACCAAGACCATCGACCTGAAGACCGCCGACAACGTCGATCTTAAGAACATCCGAATTGTCAAGCGAGTTGGTGGAACGATCGAGGATAGTGAACTTGTCGATGGTTTGGTCCTCACTCAGCCTGTGCTCAAGAACGCTGGTGGCCCTGCCCGTATGGAGAAGGCTCGAATTGGTCTCATCCAATTCCAGCTGAGCCCTCCCAAGCCTGATGTATGTGTCATCCCGTCGTATGAGATATGATTTTTGCTTACAACCTGCAGATGGAGAACACTATCCAGGTCAACGACTACCGACAAATGGACAAGATCGTCAAGGAAGAGCGATTATATCTCCTGAACATGGCCAAGAAGATCAAGAAGGCCAAGTGTAACGTTCTATTTATCCAGAAGTCTATCCTGCGAGATGCCGTCAACGACCTGTCACTACACTTCCTGGCCAAGCTCGGCATCCTTGCCATCAAGGACATCGAGCGGGACGAGGTCGAGTTCATCTGCAAGTCTACAGGCTGCAAACCCATCGCCGATATCGATTCTTTCACCGAGGACAAGCTGGGTTATGCGGATCTGGTCGAGGAGGTTCAGTCTTCGGGATCGCGCATGGTCAAGGTCACCGGCACCAAGTCTGTCGGCAAGACCGTCTCCGTGGTTGTACGAGGTGCCAACTCTCTGATTCTCGAGGAGGCCGAGCGAAGTCTTCACGATGCTCTTTGCGTGGTGCGATGCCTGGTCAAGAAGAAGGCTCTCATCGCTGGTGGCGGTGCTCCTGAGATTGAGATTGCGGCACAGCTGTCTAAGCAAGCGCGCAGCTTGACAGGCACTGAAGCTATCTGCTGGAAGGCCTTTGCGGATGCGCTCGAGGTTATTCCCACCACACTGGCTGAGAACGCCGGTCTGAACAGTATCAAGGTGGTGACGGAGCTCCGACACCGACACGAGATGGGCGAAAAGAATGCAGGAGTCAGTATCAAGTCTGGAGGTGTTAACACCAACATCTCCAAGGAGAATGTGTTGCAGCCTCTCCTCGTTAGCACAAGCGCGATCGAGCTGGCGGCCGAGACAGTCAAGATGATTCTGAGGATAGACGACATTGCTTTGACCCGATAGAGTGAGATATCCCCCCAGCAGGATTTGCCTTGGGTTGTATGAAAATACCAAAATGGGTTCTGAATCTGCTAAAAGTATTGCATTTTATAGAGCATACGGTGAAGCCTATATTTGATTGTGATAATGATTACTCGATCTTTTGCTATGATTGGATGTTTTGCGTGTTTTTGTCGATGCTTAAGATGTTAGCGATTGTGCAAGCCGCTCCTTCCCTGTGTGTTGCCTCTTGGTGCCAGTCCCTAGAAGAGTTCTCTAATCAACACAACACTCAAACAATCATTTAGGCGAAGCTCAAAAGCGGCAGACTTACGATATCGATTTGTGCATTTACTTAATTGCGAATTATCTCGATCATGGCCGCAGGCGACGAATTCAATTGCTCGGGCAATGAGGAAGATCCTACTAATTTCGCCATGGTCAGCGCTCAACAGCGCCTCATGCAGGTGAAGTTTTACAAGATTCAGCTCACAGGTAATCTTCGCTGACTCTTCCGGTGGTAGCTGAAGAAGGAACGAGATGAGCGCATGAATGCCATTGTCAAGGAGTCGGCCGCTGAAATGGTCAAACTGCGCGCCCGCCTTGCCACATACCAACAAGACCGACGAACAAAGGAGTATGTTTTAAAGAACCCTTCCATTGACTCAATTGGACTCAGCTCACTTCCAGTAGAGTTGAAACCGTTGCTACTTCTGTCATCAAGATCATCGAAGCGGTTGAGCGCAGGAAGGACATTGAGAAAGAGATGGAAACACTCATCTTTCAGGTCACCAATACCACCCGGGATGTTGAGAAAATGATGAAGATTGGGTTCCTAGGCAGGGAGAAAGATGTTAGGAAGGCTAGATGATTGAAAGATCTGGGGACATTGCCATGTTGGGACATTTGATGTACCTTATGAACGGTTGATGGGCCAGCGGCATCGGACCAGCACAAGAGTACATATGCGGATACTCTCATTCTATGCGATCTCAAGCACCTGAACATTAATTTCAATTTCCAGTATTAAAATAATGGTGACCAACAACATATTCACAAGCATGCGCATCGCTTGCGCATCGCTTGCGCATGAATAACACATCACGCCACTGCTGACATATAATTCTCCAGAGAGGAACATGCATGGATTGCCCGGTATTCTACATTGTATCGTATCTGTTGTACACGGCCCTAGTCTATGACCAAAATCATTCCGTCGTCTGAAATCGTCCTTCTTTTACACCTGGAATCCAAAGCCTGTCATGCATGATCGGTACTGGTCGATTAGGGACTTGCAGTCGGCTGCAGGATCCTTTGCGTTGGAGAAGAGCATGCACTCATCACGCTTGGCCTTTTCGTCTTTGCACACGCAGCAGGGCTTCACATGATGTTAGCATCGCGATTGGTATTCATAGTAATTCATAGTGATCAGGCAGAGCTCACCTTGGGTTTGCTGGCGGCTGTGGTGGAGGGGGACGCAACGTTTGCGGCGGCGCTCACGGGCGAAGCTATAGGGCCAAGTTAGTGTGAATTGAGAGTATGTGAATGCCGGAGAGATAATAACATACAGATTGCTGTTTGGGCAGCGTCCATTGTGTCTAATTGTAATTCGTGTGTTGTGAATTAACAATGGAAGTCAAGAAAATAGATCGCCGGCTAAGTTGACGTTAATTAGGCCATTCTTTTCCAATGGCGAAATGCGCTGGAGCGCAGATTTCTAAGCTGTCTTAAGGTAGCTGACCAATCATTGTTCCTGTCTCACGTGGAGTCGCGAAGACTTCGCGCTCTGTTTCTGACGTCATTCCTTTTTGTTTTTCTTTATACAAAATTGATGATGAACTTGATAAGATACTGTTTTAGTAATTTTGTGCGAATCTATGTTCAATTGGACTCAGCAGTGTTAACTCCGTGGTCTTGACCTCTATTTTATTGCCTATCTGGGGAAAAGGTCCCTGTGATACCGTGGAGCCGATGTCTTCCGGGAATTGGCACCGCGGGTCCACCCGTTCAACGGCCCTTGCGGATTTACGCCGGCGACAAGGCCATATCCACACCTGTTTGGTGCTATATTCTGCAGTGTAAAATGTGAAGATGCAATCTTGACCAATCATTCTGGAATTGTTACCTCTGTTTCGGCACTTGCTCGTGTATTGATCCCTTGTTGCTGCTAAGAATCACTAAATGCGTGGGTCTGTCAGCATGCAGTTGTAGCTGGGGACCTTGTTTCGGTGAAGCTGTATCGCTGCCCATGGCTTTAACTTGATATGTTGGGAACACCTTGCCTTCCTCTCAACATATTCGACTAATTGCAACCTATATAAAGTCTGAACGTTTCCTCCTCACAGTAGAGATATCAAGCAGTTCCTTACTCTCCAGTCATATATTACAACCCAACAACTCCACCATGCTCACCGTCGAGGAAACCCGTGCCCTTGCGAATGTTCACCCAGAGTTTGAGCCTGTAAGCCACCGACTATATCTTAACACATAACAGGCCAATAACAAGAACCAGATCATCAGGGCTCACAACCCAATGCTCAAGGGCTGGGATATGAACACTGAGCTCGACGCCTTTCGCGAAATGATGGCTCAGGTCAAACAGTATCGTCCTGAACCTGACTCCGATACTCTTTCTTATCACACGAAAGACTTCAAGATTCCTCTCAGAGATGGCTTTGAAGTCGACGTTAGGTCATATACGCCCAAGGGGGATGCACCCTCTGACGGACTTCCTGGGCTGATCGTCTTTCATGGCGGTGGCTTCATTACAGGTGATTTCGACACAGAAGCAGGACTCTGTGCCGAGTTTACAAAGCTTGGAGGCATTGCTCTAAATGTTGATTACCGCCATGCCCCTGAGCATGTCTTTCCCCAAGCCATTCACGATGCTTTTGACGCTACCGTTTGGGTGAGTCCAGCTTGAATGTACTGGACGAGAGGTGCAATGCTGAATTCAAATAGGCATCTCAGAATGTTGAAACGTTTGGAATTAACCCGTCCAAAGGCTTCATTATTGGAGGTACGAGCTCGGGTGCAGATATGAGCCTAGCAGTCTCTCACTTATATCACGACGCCAAGAAATCGCCTCCTCTGACAGGCGTTTATGCACCAATCCCTTCTGGTGTTAATGATCAGACAGTCCCTGAAAAGTACAAGGATCATTTCATCAGCTACGAACAGAATGCCAAAGTGCCTGTGTTTGACGCAGAGTCGATGAAATTCGTTCATTGTATGTTCTACCAGGCGTGACACATACGTAGCATGCTGCTAACAAAGACAACAGCCAAGTACAAGCCCGACCTCAACAGTCCTCTGGCATTCCCGATTGCCTTCCCCAGTCACGCAGGTCTCCCCAGGACTTACTTTCAAGCTTGTGGGATGGACCCTGTGCGAGACTGTAGTATCATTCTCGAGCAGGCCTACAAGGACGAGGGGGTGCCAACGAAGATTGACATTTATCCGGGTTTGCCTCATGCGTTTTGGGCCCTCTTTCCGGAACTTGAGATATCACAGAAGCGTGAGAGGGATGCTGTTGAAGGGCTGAAGTGGCTGCTGGCTGGGTGATCTAGACCATGGAGATGCGCATCTTTTTCAGAATGAATGAAGATGAGTCAAAAAGAAAGCTCAATATGTCAAAAGACACATTGGTATTCGTATTTTTGCCGCGTGTGCATTATGGTTGGCGAAATGGGTGACGTAGACAGCCGTGTAAGTGGGCAGAATGCTCAGTGAGATGACTGACGAGACGACGTGGTCGCAGAAAAGTTCAGCACACTTTCTTCTTCCGTAGTAAAACAATTTCAATTAAAGGGATCGCCCCAGATATATGCTTAGAGCTGTTCAGGATGGAAGATGAATTGTAAAATATTGCCATATTTAATTACCGAATATGGTTTAAATGTCCAATTCAACTACAGACGTAGGTTAGGTCTTGCGAAAGTAAGATCCCGTTTCATGCTACAACTCAGCTATGATAGTTGTTCAATACCTACCTAGCCAAGCACTTCTTGGGCAGAATAATTGTCGATGTTGGACTCAAAACCCAACGACAATAAAAAGCCACGCGGCTGTTGGCAGGTTGATTGATCTAATCTGTTGTGGCGATGATACAAGCTATGGACGAATGACTCAGCTGAGAACTCTGAAATTAGTGCATCTTCTTTTCCTAACGAATCATTGCTAACCAATTCTTTAAGCTGCTTTTCTCTTCTATAGTCGGATAGATTACTGGCTGCTCACTCCGCGCAAAGTCGCCAATCGCACATTACAATGGTGCGAGAGACAAATCGGTACCGAAGTAGCGGAATCAGAGTGTGGCCCAATTTATTCGCCCCCGGTGTTCAATTGGCCCCGGGACCGATCATGCCTCTCACGCAACCCCAGACTCTTCTTTGGAGGCGAATTCGTCGATTGTGTGAGTGTGCAAGTGGCCGCGCGGCAACAAGAATGTCCCGAATTCAGTGCTTTCCCTTCTCTGCTGATCCAAATGGTTCGATCAAGTCTTGTAAGTGCTGTAAGTCTAGTACGTGCGTGTCTATTGTGCCTAGTCGAGGTTACGATGCGGGTTACGCATGTGTCTAGATCTCGCCTCCTAGCGGATGAGATGCCCCATCTGGCAGTCCGTCTCAATGAAGAATTTTTTATATAAATCGTATGCTATGTCGACATGATACGATATTTACCACCATCTTCCCATACATCATTCACACTTATAAACCACTCTCAACATCTTCTCACTATTACTATAACATTACTTGATAAGTATACACAAAATGAGTCGACAACAGCACCCGTACAACAACATGAATTTCTGGGACTTTGTCCAGCAGTTTGACCCCAACCAAGCAACCGGCCGTGGAGTTGATCACCAGACTGAGACTCCATTCCCCTCTTTTATGTCCGGGTTTCCCTTTGGAGCACCCGGCGCCGGCGGCCCTCAACCTCCTCATCCCCATGGTCCTCACGGACATGGTCCCCGAGGACCTCCTCCACCTCCCGAGGCCGACGGCTTCGTCTGGGGACCTTGGTTCTCTGGCGAAGGAGCTCCTGATAGCCAAACCCGCAATGAGCAACGCCAGCAGCAAAATGAAACTCAGCGAGCTACCACCAGTGAGAGCCACGAGTCTGACGAGACCTTGAACGTTCCTGACCCTGAAGAAGTTGCTCCTGAGGAAAACCAATGCGGAGGTCGCCCTGAATGGGCTGGACGAGGCCGTGACCGTGGCCGTGGAGGTCCTCGATGTGGTCGAGGCCGTGGCCGTGGTGGTTTCCCTCATGGTCCCCATCATGGCCCTCATCACGGTCCTCACCCTCCTCCTCCTCCATATGGCGGTCCTTTCGACCTCTCTGCTCTCTTCCGCGGCTGGGCCAGCCATCCTTTCTTGCGCAACATGCGCGAGCAGTTTCAAGAGAACCAGAACCAAGATCAAAACACCACCGACTCATCAGACTCTTCCTTCAACCCACCCATCGACGTCTTCAATACCGAGAAGTCGTACGTCATCCACGTTGCACTTCCCGGCGCAAAGAAGGAGGACATCGGTGTCAACTGGGATGCCGACCACAGCCTTCTCAAGATCTCTGGTGTTGTCCACCGTCCTGGTGACGAGGCTTTCCTCAACACCCTCAGCTCTGGTGAGCGCAAGGTTGGCATGTTCGAGCGCACCGTGAACCTGCCTCCCGCGGGAGCTGACGAGCGCGACGAGGTTGATGGCTTGGGTATCACAGCCAAGATGGAGGACGGTGTCTTGGTCATCACTGTGCCCAAGGCCGAGAAGGAGTGGACTGAGATCCACAAGATCGATATTGAGTAAGGATTGGGGAACAGACTTGGGCATGATATGTTATGATATCCGTACTTTTGATGGAGTTCGGGAGATAAGTTCTTTTTTCCCCCCTATTAGTACACAATAGTTTTGGCTTTGGATTTTGCTTTAAGATTGTGCGATACCTATTATATAGTTGGAGGGAAAATTTGGAAAATAATTCATAAAAATTTATCAAAGTCTTGAACCTGAACAGGTGATCTATGAAGTTGTTGGGGGCAGTGTGCGAGCCTATAAAAGTTTAAAGGAAGTAGTGTTGATAATAATATTGTATTTACTTTATTTATTCAGTCTACCAGCATGAAGCTGAACATGTCTTCATCCGCGTTAAAGCCTATGCAATGGGTATATGCTAGAATGGAAGGGGTGTTCTGTCTAAGAAGAAGAAAAGGGGCTTGGACTCTCCAAGCCCGAGGGATTCAAAACTTGAATAGAAGATGAAATGTTTTAAAGCGCTTTCGTCATGTATGTGAAACAAAAGAGGTCTGCGTGCTCTCTGTGCATTATGCAATTTCAGATGGGATCCTTCCAGGGGAATAAGAGAGAAGAAACAAAGAAAATAATAGTGAAAACCAGTAAAGTGAACTCCTGTGTAGTCCTCAACGTCCAATCATTAGGGTATTTGTGAATCGAGCTGGGCATGTCTCTCGTTCACTTTGAAAAGAAAAAGGAATGTATAAGAGCCATCTACTATAGCTCGAGTTCGCGAGTGACTTCCTCGCGCAAGTGGCGGCACCACTTGAGGATGGCGGCCTCGAAGTCAACCCAGACCTGCGGAGATGTGTTGTACTGAACTCCAAGGACATCGACTTTGAGCATGACCTCAAAGCGCAGTTCGGAAGCTTTGACCCAGTAGCGTAGGTTATCAGCGCAGCGGTAGGGTTTTTGGGTATCGGTATGGAAGCTTCCAATGGCACCGAATCGTCTTCGTGACTTGTACACAACGGCGTTGTGGAGCTTGACGAGCCGTACGCCGTTTTGCATGGCTTCGAGGAAGGGTGTGGGCTTCTCGTCTGTGGGCAACATGGACTTCCACTCAGGTAGAGGGTCAGAGTCTGTGTCCATAGACATGAGGAATGCTCGTTCCCGGTCCAGCTCGCGACCAGTCCAGTCACCCTTGAGCCACGTCCAGCCAACCCGCTCAGCCCTCTCCGCGTCTTCGATCTCCTGCTCCTGCTTCAAGATATCGAAAACACTTTCGACCCAGTCATTCATCGTCTTGATCTCCTCTTCTTTCATGCCTTCCTTGAAATTTCGGGTGGCCATCTGTCTCAAAGTTTCCATAACAGCCAGAAGATCCGCCCTGACCTGCTTCTCGGGTTTAATAGAGTCAAGACGGTCGGGCAGCTCGTGGGTTGTGTAGTAGAACTTAGCCGCGCGGATAGCCAGTGTAACAACGTCGAGAATATGCATTCCTTGGAGCTCGAACCATCCCTGGGTGTTTTCCGCTGGCATGTTGGGATAGCCGGGGGCATCGGATGGTGCTTCATAAGTCCCGATTCTCCGCGCCTCAACTTCATTCAACGCCTTTTTCGCGTCACCAAGCGTCTGCTCGAGTTCGGACTTGAGCTCCAGAATAGTAGGTGGCTTGGGAACCACCTTTTCTCGGTGGTGATAGGTGCTCACAGTCGGGGGAAGCATATCCCCCCCAAGATCGCTGAAGGTGTCCTCGTAGTAATCCTCCAGCTCTTCGACGGGAGATTCAACTAGGTCGGAGCCGAAACCCTGGGAGCTGAAATCTGGGTTGCTGTCGGTAGAAGCATAGGACGAGTCAAAATCTGATCCAACAATCTTGGGCAAAGAGTCGACATTAGTATCCAAAGACGAAAGATCGAGCGTTGCGCGCTGCTGCTTCTTCCTAGCCAATTGACCACCCTTGCCATCAAGCAGGCCTGTCCGAGCAAAGTAGTACTGCAGATGTGCGATGCTTCCGAGGCTCATCACACTCTCACGAGATCGAGCGCTGGCGGCAAAGTCGGTTCCTTGCGGCCGCATGTATCCTCGGCGGCGACTCCTGCCGTCAAAGTTGTAACTGGAGTGGCGAGACATGCCCGAAATGTCGGAACGGCGGTTCTCCTTCTTGAGAGTGCTGCTGTCGAGGCTGCCGGTGGAATGGCGGTTGAAGTTCTGGATGCCGAGAGAATCCCGGGGGTTGGCATCGCTACTGCCATGAGACCAAGAGGAAGTAGTCGACAAGCAGCGAGAGAGCTCTGGACATGCGCCGATGGCTGGCGTTGGCAGCGCGTCTGGAGGAGGCGAGTCGCAGCGAAATGACGGTGTCTGGTCGTTGGCGGTGGCCATCATGATGTTCCATACGGTGTCGTGGTATACAAAGAAATAGTGTACCGAGTGATACACCTTGATTTCGATATGTCGATATACAGTGTTGTACAAGTGTCAATCAATCCCCGCGAGATCAACCTTGTGAGTTGTGATGGTGACGTTGTGTCCGTGAATAGTGATCTGCACTTACACAGATGCACAAACACACAAGAAATGAGGTCCCACACGATAGCTCGGGATAGCTTGGCCTGGGAATGGGGACTCAACAATGGATAAGCCGGGGATTGCAACTGGGCTGCGCTGCGGCCGAGAGAGAGCGATGGAGAGAGCGAATAGAAGAGACGACGATCGAGTATAGACAGTGACCAAGGAGTAACAAAGAAAGAAGACCGGACAAGACAGCAAGACAAGATGAGACCAGACAAGGAGGGGGAGGGATTAGATTAATTAAACAGCTGAAGGCGACGACACAGGAAGGGGAAATTCAATGATTTGCAGGGGGTTTCCAACGGCGATGGGGCGACCTGATGCCTGGAA
Organism: Fusarium sp. NRRL 53497; assembly: GCA_013184445.1. Classification (NCBI taxonomy): domain Eukaryota; kingdom Fungi; phylum Ascomycota; class Sordariomycetes; order Hypocreales; family Nectriaceae; genus Fusarium; species Fusarium sp. NRRL 53497. Next base: position 88,387 of record JABCJZ010000328.1, on the reverse strand, counting down.
TCAGTGGTTGGCGGGACAGGCACGAGCAAGGCCAGGGTGAAATTACACCTCACGTTCTCCAATTCTCGCTGGTACCGACTGGACAGCGAAGGGCCAGCGCGTGACAGGGGTAATTGAACGGTGATGGAGAAGCTAAGCTGCTGGTCGTAAACAGAACAAGGATCGAAGAAAGATTTCGTGTTTTCCAGAAGCCGCGGGTTGTCAGGGTTTATCGGTAGAGCAGTAGCAATAGCCGGAGGGAGAGTTGATATCAATTGTCTTATACCGGCTATCGTGATGGGTTCTTGAGGTGTCCTTAATAAGTTATAGGTCGAAAAAGGGATACCAAATATCTATCTATGGCTTGGGACAGCAGAGGCTAAAGATCGGCATCACAGACGCCAAAGGCAGGGGAAAGGAGTTGTAAATGCTCAGGAACAGGAACCTGCAGTAAGCTCTACCGGGGAAACTCAAACCAGAGGCCGTTGACTGGACACGTCCGAGCAACTATGCCTTCCCCTCTAGCTCAAAGCAATTGGTACAGTAGTAGCGTCTTGCAACAGAAGATGCACGGGCAAATGTCAGGGATAGAGAGAAATAGAGTCGAGGGGGACTGAACATGGGGCATCGGCATTGGCATCATTCACACCAGCGCGAAGGTCTTTTAATATCACAACTGACGATAACCGATAGCACGCAAGTATCATATCCCCGGGCAACCTACAATTGCACAATAACGGATCGTGAGTTTGAGGTTCAGAGGGCTAGATCACTAGCACAAACGCCCTAGGTTGATTGGAATTCATATTTGTCTGCACTGGGCCCGTTGCCATGGGTATCAATAGTTACGAGTTTCAGACTTTCATTATTGCTCCATCCCGATGACGACAAGGAACCATCCATTGGCAAGTAAGCTCCGTGCTCAGCAATGGCCGCCGAACCCCGTGAAAGTTGAGCCCCAGCCCGGGACGGCCCCGGTGGTCAATTCCTCCGTTATTGGTTTTATGCAGCGAAGGGGTAGGTAGACCTCCACCATCAGCTATTCGATAAAGCTCCAAGCTTTTGAGATCTAACAATGCAATCGAGTGGATGATAGTGACTGGCTGTGGTACGTTCCGTTACTCTTGGGTAAAACATGCAGCTGTCATACTTGGCGTGCATGTGCTATCTCATCCGCCTTATTTCCAAGGTTCATGATACTCGTTGTTATTTGGAAGGTACCTAGCTATGGATTTCTTCCAGGTTCATTAATGGTCATGAAGCTCAAGCTCTTTGACAGTTGTTGTCCACATGTCTTACTCGTACCTATGCTACTACCAAGCGACCAAATCATCCTTCTTATCATATCAAAACTACTTGTTTCTTCTTAACTACTAAGGTAGGTAGGTAAGTACGCACGAATTCGTCCTAAGCTATCTCGATTCTCAATATGCGATTTCTTCTATCACTAACTTATTGTCCACTTTACAAGCTTCGTCACTTCCAACAATCTCTTGATCGACAGCAACCCCTCCATGAACAAGTATACGCTAAGTTTGACTGGTCAGTCGCTAGGCGAGATCATTGACCAGGGATACAGTTCAGACTATTCTCAAGCAAATCAGAGGTGGCCTACCACCCAATCCCCAGCAGTTAACGTTATCCCGGGTCTCTCTATCCGTCGATCTGGCATCAGGCATCTGCAATATTAATTTCATCCTGTATTGCGTTGTAGTACTCCGTGCGGTAGTATTATATTAGTAGATGCAACACGTAACTAGGAATGACATCCAACATCCGTATCCGTACTTATTCTTCAAGGCTTCTTCTTGTCTCTTTGCGGACGCGGTTGTCTGAGTTTATTCCCGTTGCTTCAACGAGATCTCACAAACCTTCTTTATACTGAGGTCTTTGACTGTGCTTGCCTAAGGTAGTTTGCCATTTCTTCTGCCCGCTTATCTTTGATTGCCGGATTAAGGTTAACGTTTGTATTAATCACTTTGTTCTCTTCTATGATTCTGTTCCATACGAAGATCCCCATGTCCCTTGCGCCGCCGGGCTTGGCCTCCTTCCTGGTACCGGCCGAAACCTAACCCATCCATTGCCTCTGACCCTTCCATTTTGGGCGTCCTCATCTAAGAAGCCTCTTCACGTATTAGCCAACAGGATTTCCTTCAATCTTCAACTCCATTCTCGTCTTTGCTTTGTTTCTTCTTCTCTTGACAACTCTATCTCTGCCCTTCACTATTCACTGCAGCCACTCCATCGTGGACACATCCCGTTACTCTCATTCCGACTATTGCATCCGAAACAGATCCCCCTTTTGTCCCCGCTAGACACGCTCATCTCTCTGGCTCCATCGGACGATAGCGCGCTGCTCTTATTTGATAAGAGTACGAATACTTCGATCCCATCTGGCTCTTATTTTCTTCTCTGGGCGACAATATTTGACCACATCAGTTGTGTCTCTTACCAACACACTTATCTGACCGCCTGTGCTTATTTGTCTGTGTGAGCTAGGTAGGAGAGGCCCTGACTTGAAGCCAGAAGTACTGGACAGCTCTTAGTGACTCAACTCGACTAGCAGTGAAAGGTACTTGACTGTTCATTGCTAATTCACCTGGGAGCAGGCCTTCTTCTGTGGTTGCAGTTGCTTCTACCCTCCTGTACGAATCTTTTTGCGCTTGCAGGGCGTGGCCTCACCTCCAATCGCAGTGGCCAGCCTATGGTACAGAGGACCCTCAAAACTTTGCCGCTAGCTCCACCCAAGCTCCTTTTGACAGCAACACCCAGCCCATCCATCGCGTCCTAGATGTGCATGTGCATGTGAGAGTGCATCATCCAACCAGTCTCCCTCCAACCAACCTTTTACTCTAACACTGGTGTTGGTATTGGCATTGGCATTGGCCTCAGCGACCACGGCTACGCAATACCATGACAGTTGATAGTACACGGTTGGGCCAGAGTGATTAGTGGCACTGAAAGGCAAGACATTTATCTTAGGGAGACAGAGGGAGAGGTCCTCAGTGCGTAAGAACGCCCTGTGACAGTTGCGCAGAAAAGTTGAGGAAGTTTCACGTCCCACCAACAATCGACCAATCTGTCCTATTCTATTTTCTATCTGCGCATTGACGGGGATTCAGAGCATTTCATTTCTAGATCTCGAGTGTCTGAACTCATCCAGCAAATCCCGGTTTCTGGAACCTGGATCTGCGCTTCATAATCTGGGCTGGTCTGGCCAATTTCTAACTAGGTTGTCAGCCGTCCCTCGCTTTTCGAGGGGCCAACTCCAACGATTAGATGAACGCCAGCGATTTGAACTCGACGACCTCTGCCGTCGAAGACGATAACGACGGCGACTGGATGTCAAAAGCTGATCCCTTTTTATCAACACCTGGTGCAAACCCTGAAGCTAACCGATCGACCGGCGTGGGCCAACTCGCCAGCGGCAACTGCTACAGTGACCAGGACCATGATGCGCCCACGGGCGGCCTGTTGAAATTCGCTGATGTCCCTGGCCAACTATCTCACCTGCCATTCAACCCTGGTTCAGCCAATCCCTCCTCCACCTACGCCCCAGATCCCAATTCCAGCTTGCTCACTTCTTCGTCTTCCCTTATCGACACGACGACAACTAATTTTGCCTCACCTTCTACCACTACTTCAACGACTAACACGACTCCTGGTGCCTCTGCCGCGGTAACCCCTGCCACGACAACAATAACAACGTCAACAAACGCTCTTCTCCCGTTCCCTACTCCAACGTCACCCCTACCATCATCTAGCCTTCGCAAGACCTCACCAGGATTAGCTGCCCGACTAAAAGCTCTAGGCTTTGGCTCCCAAAAATTATCTACGCCCCCGATCACGCCCCAAAACGATCGCATCGGTCGTCTAAACGAAGACCAGCTTCGACAGCTCGACGAGAAGCATCAAGCGGGCTCGGTTAAGTCGATCATCGCCCGGCGCGGTCGCCCATGGAAGGGCGCCGGCGCTTCTTCCTCACCAAAGCCCGTCGCCCACGATCCTGCCCTTGAAATATCGCCGTTCAAAGCGGAAGACCCCGAGTCTGCCCTGGCCTTGTTGCCCGAGATACAGACTCCAGAGCCCCTGGAGATGGATACTCAAAAATATCGCCTTCCTGACCACACCAACGGCAATGGGACAAAGGTCACCCTCGACACTCGCCGCGAGCATATCGAACGTACTACACGTCCTCCATCCCCTGATAGTGCAGACCTTCCTCCTCCTCCACCGCCGAAGGATATACCACCAGTCGCGACTCCTGCACCAGCGACGCCCCCCACCGATTACGTACCCAGCTTGAACTCATACTTCACACCTGGCCATAACCGTCCTGGCTCTATATACACACTATCTCGCGCCTCTTTTGCCTCTCAGCTTGCCCAATTAACGTCGCTGCAACTTCCAGATGCGGGATCCCTAGCAAATCAAGTGAATGCCATTCCAACGGCTCAAGTTGCTGCCAAAGCGCTGATCAATGCTGCCGAGCAAATCAGAAGTTGGATATCCAAAGCATCCGAGGTTGTGGAGGGCCTTGATAGCGAGGACGATGTCGAGTGGGCTGCTGCTGGTGGCCGTGAAGGCCTGGCTGAGGTGGAAACGGCCATCACGCGCTTCGAAGAGCTCGTTAAAGCTTATGTTGGAGCTATCGAGCAGCTCCAGAACAGAAAAGATGTTGCCAACGTATCGGTACAAGACTTAACCCGAGCTGTTACCCAAATGGAGTCGGTCATTCACGAATGGGAGAAAATCAGCAGAACACTGCATGTGGTGAGGGCACAGGTGGAAATAGCTATGGAATGGGAGGAGCTCTGGAACAACGTTCTTGGGGATGTACAAGGAGAAATGGACGAACTCAGCAGATTGGTCTTTGAGATGGAAGAGCGACGCCACAAGAGCCTGATGGCTGCCAACGCGGACAGCGTCGATATTGGAGATCTCGAGACAATTGTGGAGGAGAACCCTGTCCAAGCAGCTCGATTACAGGCGCCGAGTCGTTACAGCCTTCCAGCATTCCCGGTGACACCCAACTCACCTGGCACACCCACACTGTCGCAGGACGACTCGAGTTTGCTGGCTCTATTTGCTCGAATGCAACCTTTGAGGGCGTCTCTTGACTTCCTACCAATGCGATTGTCCATGTTTGAGGCGAGGGCCGAGCCATCGTTTCCCACAGCCTGTGAGGAATTGAATATGCGCCGGGAAGGACTTGATGCTAGTTACAAGAAACTAGAGAACGACGCCGAGTCACTACGTAAGGAGCTGGGTGAAGACCGGTGGGTTATTGTGTTCCGAGGCGCCGGTAGACAGGCGCAGAAGATGCAAGAGTCTGTCGAGCGTTCTCTCCACAAACTCAGAGAGGCTGCGGATTCCGGGCTGCATCTGACCAATCAGCCTGTCATGATGAAGAAGTTGGAAAGCTACGAGGCCAAGCGGACGCATTACGGACCTGCCATTGAGCGTGTCCTCTCAATCATCGACAAAGGTGTCAGTGAACGGTTGACTGTTAACGGCGAAATTCTGCGCTTACATAACGACATGCAAAATCGCTGGCAGGCTCTGAAACAGCAAATGAAGGATGCAGAGTCGTTGATCGAGGAAATTCATGCAGACAAGAGTCAGCAATTACGCGATTCCATCTCCAGTATGCTATCAAACGACCGCTCAACTCTCGGTAGCGGACGTGAAACCCCCGGCAGCTCACCACCATCTTCCGTCATCATGTCAAATTTGGGATTAGATCCTCATACACCGTTATCAAAGACTCCAAAAGTACGGGCAACGTCAGGGGCTGCCAACCGGCAAATCCCCTCGAACCGTCGGCACTCGTCACTGCCGGCACCAACGTCACAAGCAGGCAGGAAACCGGGCTTCTCTCGTCTTTCCACGATTGCCGGCCCCTCGTCTACTACGAGCATACCAGCTAGCCAGATCAAGCGACCAGATTCGAAACTTGCACATCGCCCACGCTGGAACGGCTCGACAAATACGTCAGATGTCGATACTGGCCACAACTTCAAACCTCTTACGCTAACTACGCCAAGCCCATATGCCAAGAATAGCCCAGTCGTTCATAAATCTGCTAGTTCAGCTACACCGGGCTCTGGTACTTCAAAACTACCAACACTACGCAGCCCCCTTGGGCGCGCCTCTTCAGCATCTCCCAGGGTCGAAGAAACGCCCACTAGAAGTGGCCATTCGAATCTTTCATTCCGGGAGAGGCTTGCGTCCCCTGGTGCAAACCCTCAACCATTACCGAAACCTCGTCTGGCTTCTCATCTGTCAGCAACGGCTCTCTCCGGCAGACGCTCATCTCTGCAGGCTTCAAGATCCATCGGGCCAGATGGAGATAACCGACAAAGCAGGCCTGCTAGCTCTCTCGCCATGTCGTCGAGGAGGGTTAGTCTTCTTCCTCAGCCAAGAGCTGAGACTGGACGGGCCAGCCCTGCCTCTGTCTCTAGTGCCCGGTCTACGACACGTAAACCTTCTCCTGCTGAGCCAAAGGATTCAAAGCCCAGATGGAGACATTAAGAGTTACACACATTCGCCGCGCCATGGCTTGGTCACACATATTCTCGGAATCAGGAACGAGGCTTCTTCCTGTTTCCATGTAACATCATGTTCTAACAATTTGACTTCGTTATACGTATCTCTGGGCCTCGCAAATCGGCCTCGAGGCTGAGAAGGGGCCTGGCGCGCCATTTACGAAAATACATACTTCTTTTCACCAGCATGGCGTACCAGGTTAACATCAACATGGTTGACGGAGTTTGGGAAACAGCTTAAGGGATGACGGCCTTGAATTCCCGTTTTCTTTGTTAGGACTCTACAGTCCTTGGTCACGAGTCATAACTCTCACTGAACACTTTCCTTTTTTGTGCCAAATCGTGCACAATGTGCTGTAATTAGGGCGGAGAGAAAAGGAAGTCAAATGGTAATGTAGGCGGGCCTGCTGCATCAAGCGCTATTCAATATGCCATTGCTGTATGAGCTGCTCGCCTAGATATAGAGGGGACTTTAGTCAAAGAAGAAAAAGGTCGTCGATTCAGATAAGCCTTAAACACAAGTGGTCAAATCGTACTCTAATTTGTCTTCATTGTCGTGATGCATCTATGCAGCAATCAAGCCTTGCCCTCTTGGGACCATGGCACAGCTATGTGACCAACCTAGCTACCTCGATGTACAAATGCAGGCCAGGACTGATGTAAGGCTCTTTCTTTATGCGTTGCATCCCAAAAACGCCGTGAGAGCTGTGTGGTGTATAAATCAAATCAAGTGAAACCCCCAATCGCCGCCCATGCACATGAAAGCCAACATCAACTCCCGCCCGCTCAAAAACCAAGGTTCTTTTTCTAGTATTTGGAGTTCTCAATTCTTCAAAGCTCCGTGGAAAAGGAGGTATGATCTTAGGAGCAAGAAACAAGTCCTCATGCATGTCATCGAAATGTTCGTCATCCATCCTTCAGTTCCCTTGTGAACTGTACCAGTTTCCATATCTCTCTGCTCTAATCATGTCGATTCATGAATCAAGAAAGACTAATTGGTCTTTGTTTACATGGGCATCAGCCCAATACCGCTCTTCTTGAGCGTCTTCGGGGCGCTGGAAGCCCTGGCTGCCGTCGACGAGCCACTAGCTTTACGGCTTGAGCTCGCACCAGTGCTTCTGCGCTTCGTTACGCCACCTGTGGGCTTCTTGCTGGAATATCTCTTCCCGCCTGGGTGTCGTTTGGTACCTCCGCTGCTCTTGCTAGACGCTCGCGGCTTGCTCTGAGTTTGTGTGCTGCCAAGGGTCTGGAGCCTGTTGTGGAATGCCTGGACATCTGGCCTCGAGTTGCCATTGAAGTAGTGCGAATCCTCGCCGTCTTCGTCTTCAAGGAGTTCGCCGTCCATTTCCACCTCTGAGCTAATCAGATCCACAACATCCTGGCCTCGGCCACCACTCCTAGGATCCATGGCTTCTCGATAGTGGTTGTAGTGTTTCTGCAAAATGCGGAGGATCCTGGGACCGTAATCCTTGACTTTGTCAGGATCAATGCCGGGAATCCTCCGCATCTTCTCGATTGAGGTAGTCCATTGGATAGCCATAAGACGAAAGTCTTTCTCCGTGAAAAGTGGCCTCCTGAGGCTTCTCTGGTTGCGAATCTTCTCCTCTGCTTGCTGTGCTTCTTGGACAAAGCTTTCAATCATGTCTCGGTGTATTTCGTCCAGGTCTTCCAAGCCAGTCTCAACCGATATCGGAGGCCCGGGAGTGCGAGAGGGTGGTCTTGCTGGTCGATGTTGAGGGAGCTCGTCGAAAGCGTCATCGTATTCATCATCATCGTCAACCAGGAAGCCTGCGTCCTCCCACGAGAATGATGCTTGGGCAGTATTCCCATGATCACTCGCCGCTGTCCGTGACTTCTTTTTCTGCCGACCAACGGGCGAAGAAACGTACGTTGAGGGCACGTTCAGGGCCTCTTCCTCGGCTGGCACCTTGCTACCCTTCTTGGATCGAGACTTGGCTGCCTTCTTGGGCGCACCAACTTCTGGTACTTGAATCGACAGCATCAACTTGCGTTGACCTGAGAGGAACAATCGGTGTGTTGGTCCGAGACGTAGATATTGAATCGCCATGCCATGGCGACCAACCTGATTGTCCTCATTAAAAGCCTTTTCGGCTGATAATTTGTCGATAACTCGGATCAGCTCGTGTTTCTTAAGGCCCTTTGCCATGCCATGCCACTCGTCTGAAAGCTCTGCTTCATTCGCGGGGTACTTCTTCCCCAAGAGAATATCAGTGCATTGCACCGCTGTGATGCGATTCTGGGCTTGAATAACTTTGATTGCAGCAACGGCGTATTCTGAAAAGTCTTGTTGCTCAAAAGTCAACCCAGCCTTGCAGTTGTCACAGCTCTTCTTGCATTGTACAGCTGAGAAGTCTTCGCCAAAATACCGAAGGATCTCAGTTCGTCGACAGTCAGATTTGTTGTCGCAGAAAGCTGTGACCCTGTTCAGCATAGACATCTGGCGCTCCTTTTGTTCGTGGCTACCGTCTCCATCGGCAATCAGCTTCTTCAGGACTCTTATGTCCGCTTTTCCGTAGAAAAGAATACAGTCAGAAGGATTGCCATCTCTACCTGCACGGCCAGTCTCCTGGTAATAGCCTTCCAGACTCTTTGGAAGGCCATGGTGTATAACAAACCTCACATCAGGCTTGTCAATGCCCATTCCGAATGCAATTGTAGCGACGACAACCTTGACATGCCCTCGTTGCCAAGCATTCTGCACTTCTACCTTTTCCTGAGGGTCGCAACCTGCATGGTAGAACCTGGCCGTGATCCCGCTATCCGAGAGAATCTCAGCAACCTTTTCCGCGTTCTTTCGTGAGACAGTATAGACAATTCCACTCTGGTTCGCATACTTGGAATGAATAAGAGATGCAATAGCTTCCATAACTTTGTCGTTTGTTGTCTTTGGACGAACTTCGTAGTACAGATTCGGACGGTTGAAGCTTTGGGAGAAGGTCTGGCAGTTGTCCATTCCAAGGTTGTGCCTGATATCGACAATGACATTCTTCGTGGCGGTAGCTGTAAGAGCCATCACGGGCACTCCTGGGTACTTCTGGCGTACTTGGCCAAGTATCTTGTAGTCTGGTCGGAAATCATGACCCCATTGACTGACACAGTGTGCCTCGTCAATGACAAGACGCGCGAATTTACCCTTGCGATGCAGCGTTTCCAACCCGTTGTTGAAATTGACATTTTTGCTCACCATCTCCGGGGTGACATATAAAAGCTCAAGAAAGTGTTCCGGACTTTTCTCGTTGAAAGCACTCATTACTTGTCTCTTGTATTCGGCCGAGCACTCTCCGTTGAATGCAACAGCCTGTATCCCCAGAGCTTTCATATGATCAACCTGGTCTTGCATCAAGCTGAGCAAGGGCGACACAACAATGGTGACACCACGAGTTTTGCCAGTCTTCACAACAGCCGGCAATTGGTAACACAACGATTTTCCACCTCCAGTTGGCATTAGAACAAAGGCATCTCTACCCCCCAGCGTAGCGTTGATTGCCTCGAGCTGATTGCAACGAAAACCTTGCATTCTGAACCTGTCTTTGAGCATTCTCTGAACCTCGGGTGACCATGGGTACTTCATCAGATTTGCGGGAATTGCTTCAGGAGCCACTGGAGGTAGTGGCCTCTTTGATAACGCCCGCGACTTTGTCGCAGGTGGCGCATTACCCGAAGTCTCTGAGAATATCTTTCTCAGGTCTTGCAAGTCGGGAGCCAGAGATTGACGGGTCTCGTAGTCCTGTGCAAAAGCGAGCATCTCCTCATCGTCGCTGAAGTCACTGAATTCATCGCCCGCTGGGTGGTGCGTCGCCTGAGGCGTCCTCCGGCTATTGGTGAAATGCGACAAGTTGCTTGAAGGCTTAACCCGTGGTTGAGGTGGGATATCTTCCAGGTCAGATACCCCGGCATCACCAACATCAAACTCTGCTTCTGCAAGAATGGGGTCCACTGTCGATCTTGGTTGATATAGGGCCCCTGAAGCCCTTGTAGAATCTCTTGGGAAAGGTAGAGCCGAAGGGTCGTCGTCGTCCTGTGAAAGAACGCTCATGCCTTGCGATGCCTCGATTCTCGAGGCTGGAGGGTTCCATGCACTTATTCTGGGCAGCTGAGTCTGATGAACCACCTGTGTGCCTGTCTCGCTGGCTGGGATGGCATCGCGCAACGGCATCGACATGTTAACACTGCTTTGAAAAACAGGTTGAGTGCCCAGTACAACAACTGGGGCAGGGGCAGAAACAGACATTGCCTTATTAAAGGTTGCAACGAACCCATCAACATCGAGCCTTGCACCCCTGATGGTCTGAAGAAGGCCCTCTTCAACTTCTTGGATTTCGTCGGTAAGATCATCAAGTCGGACCTCATCCTCATCTGTATCAAGACTCTCCTCGTAGGCTTGAGCAATCTGCTGGGCTAATTGTTCTCGTTTCTCGCCCAGTACTCTGTACTCGTCAACAGGGCCAGCGAGATCGACGATAGCTGCTCGTTGCCGTTTCAAGCGCTCCTTCTCGGCCTTGACCTCTGCTCGCTGCGGCTTGGACCATCTTTCGTTTATTGCTTGTGTGAACTTCTTCCCGTTTTTCTGAATGAGTCCGTCAACAAAGTCTCCCCAATTTGTCAAGGCGGATGAGTCGGAAGCCAATTGCTTCAGAAGGGTCGGTTCTTGACTTGATGGAGGGAAGGCTCCTCCGGGAGACTCGTGAATAGAATCGTCAGCTACTCGTTTCGTAGACTGGGAGCTATTCGTTGTGCCTGTTGATTCACCAGTGACAGTTGAACCAGATGAGATTTGACGTTGAGAGGTCGGATGAAGGTCAATTCTGACCGCAGATACGGGTGGCTCAACGTGCTCATTTCTTTCTGTGGAAGCCCCCAGAATAGTGAGAGAATTATTATGAGATGGTGGTGTAAGAAACTCGTCGTCAGAGTCAGGAATAATAAGTTCATCTCCTGTAGGCTCCGTGTGTAACGGGAGTGATGGTGCCTGCAAGACTGGCTTGCTGTTCCCGGAGCTTGTGGGTGCCTTGGAAGGGCTTGTTGATCTTTTGGGACTATGTCTGGTATCGATCACTGGAACTGTTTTCTCGGGCGAGTGTTCACGAGTAAGTTGGCTGCGAACCATTGTTGAAGGCGACATCATAACACCATCTTCCTCGCTGATTGATAAGACAGCTGGGGATGTGTAATCAGTGAAGCCATCGCGAGTTCGACGAACCCGAGTACTGAGAGGTCCATTCTTACGTCGAGCGGATCGAGTCGAGCTTGGAGGTGGAGGTTCGGTCCCTAAGAGTTCGTAGACGTCAGGAATGTCACCCAGATCGCTGAATTCTTCCTTGGCAATCTCATTGCTCTTCCTCTTTCTGCCACTTGAAACAGCTGGCTCGGGTTCTGGTCGAGTTGCATGATCTTCGCACCATAGCTTTACGTCCCTACCGAAAGACAATGAGTCGGAAGAAGCAAAAGTATCGTCGGTCAAGTCCATATAATCGACGCCGCCGGCCTTGAGTTCTGGAAAGTCGGGGCTACTCGTGGGCTGTCGTGTTGGGGCGGGTCCTGGACCTGGCGTTTTCTTGAGTGGCGACTCATCGGAACGTTTAACGGGGGTCTCTTGTCGACTTGGAAATTTTGGGGTGATGGAAGAAGGAGTAAGAACTTGCTGTGGTATTGAAACAAGACTCGGTTTTTTCGCTTTTGAGCTCAGTACGAGGCGTCCCATCGTGTCGTCGTCGTCGTCCAGTATCACCTGGTCCGTCTGCCGCGAAGTTGGGCCCAGTCCACCCCGTCCATTGGATGTATTCGACGCGTCGCCCCTCGTTAGTGTAACGTCTTCGGTGCGAGCAGATGCAACAGTCTGTAGGTTTTGCCGTGCTTGGGAGCTTGAGTGTTGAGATTGAGACAAGCCGGTCTGAGAAGAGTCGCTGCAAACTGGAAAAGATGGTGTTGCAGGTTTGGAGCAGGCTTGGTCGTTCAACAGCCAGGTCAAATGCTCGGCAAGGTTGTTGCGAGTCATGAAGCCGACACGGTGATGTCGGAGCGTCTTTCAGCTGTCTTTGCTAAAAACATCGGGTTTTTGGTATTTTGGGTTGTCTCGAGTCGAGGCGGAAGGATTGAATTGGAAAGGCCTTGCCTGTTTGTCATGCTCCAGCGGCTTGGAGGCGACTGTCCTGCTCTGGCGCGTCACGCGTTTGAGTGGAAGGTACGAGAGCACGTGATTCACTGGTCTACCTTAATTGTTCAATGATTCAGACTCGGCGCCCCAATTCTAGTAGCGACCACAAATACCAAGATGAGAATGACTATTCCTTTCTTTTTATTTCACTCGATTGGTTTGCGACTTGGTTACGGTTGTTTTTTTCCTACTGGTATTATTAGTAACTCAATTGTCTCAGCGGTGTATATACATTTTAGACGGCTACCGAAATCTTAAGTTTACTCCCCGTGCCTCTATTTGAACTGTGACTTCGAAAGAGCATCTAGCAGATGGATGCTTTCAATGATCTGCGATGAGCTTGTATTGAGGACGTATGATATGTTCTCCCAGCTCACAAATGTCTCTAAACCTTAGGATACTAACAGCGTTTAGTCAAGTCTCAACCAGCCGTTGTCAAGATCAGGTGTTTTCTGGCTAGGCATAACCCAAATGGTCCATTGCCGAACATTTCACGGTAAAGCATAAAGAAAAGGCAATGCCAATTCACGCTATCTCACCAAAACCAAGTCATCAAGTGTGATGGTGATCGTCTCAACACGGAGGTGCTGCCTTCTTCACCAGGCATCAGCGGGTATCTTTGATTGAAATATTACCCAAGGTCACGGGCTTTCGCGTGTTGTTCTTCGTCGTTTTAGGCAGCATAGATCCCTGTACAAGCCACTAAAACGCGTTGTGGGGCGCGGTCTAACCTGACTGACAACTAGCTCGGCAGTCAACCGTAGGGTAGTGGGGTAAGATCCCATTCAGGCCAAAAGTGATGGCTTCAGCTGGCCGGGTTAGTAGGAGGAGGAAGGGTTGGCAGCTGGTCAGGTTCCGTTGATATATAAAACTGTTGATAATTCCTCTTTCCTGCTTTCTTTCTTTTTAAAATATTATCCATCTGAGTAGGTCTCTCAACCCAATCACGTTCGTCCTGCTTGATTTCTTTCAACTCCTTCCTCATTGTGTCTGTACTTATACGCTCAATTCCTCCCACGTCGTTCTATGTCTTTCCCCTTCACCTCCATATTACCTAGTTCCTTGGTCTTTGTACTTCTCCCTTTCGCACCCCTAACTATCAACCACCACAATCATGGCTGATCTCCCAAAACTCCCTGCTCCTCACTCTGAGTTAGCCAAGTACATCTTTGACCACAAAGATGAACCCATCACTGAGATCTTGGAGCCATATCGCAACTATGAAGCGAACTTGCGATCGGTGTATGCGCAGGATCGCCAGAACCCGATTCTTGATGATCCCTATCTCAATGTGGTCCCCCTCTTTACCGAGAACACCAAGTTCATCACCACTCGTGCCCGCAACCTCGAGGCCGAGTCTGAGGAGGAAAAGTCTAAGTACATCATGGCTCTGCCAGATGACAAACGTCGCCCTCATGACTTTCCTGCAACAGTTGCCAACCTTGCCGAGTTCCAAAAGAACTTCAACATCTTCTCAGAGTCGTCCCTGGTGGATTTGGACTGGTCGAATGTTGTGGCTGCTGGCTCCTCAGTCGTCAACTGTCTTCTTCCAGTCCCTAAAGAGTTCAACACAACCAAGCGCAAGCTTCGAGAGTACTACCACGAGAAGTTCTGCCCTGCTTCTGATGTAGATCTCTTTCTTTACGGGCTCAATCACGATCAAGCTATCGAAAAGATCAAACAGGTTGAACAAGCGATCAAAGATGCCCTGCTGAACGAGGTTACCGTGGTGAGAACAAAGTATGCCATCACCATTGCTAGTCAATATCCTGTTCGACACATCCAGGTATACAACCCCCCCTTGTCTCATGAATATTACGATCGCTGACAACATTCAAGATTGTTCTTCGTGTTTACAAATCTGTCAGTGAAATACTCACTGGGTTTGATATCGATGCTGCTGGCGGTGCCTACGACGGAAAGCAAGTATACGTTTCTCCTCGAGCGCTCGGAAGCTTTATCACGCAGATCAACCACATTGATCTTACTCGCCGAAGCCCTTCATACGAGAATCGACTTTCGAAGTATTCGCACAGAAACTTTGAGGTCTATTGGCCTGAATTCGATCGCAAGAAGATCGATCCTACCATCTTCGAGAGAAGTTTTAGGAGAACTCTGGGCTTAGCTCGTCTACTTGTCCTTGAGAGACTTCCGACCACCACAGCTCGAGATACTTATCTCGACAAGAGACGCGAGGAAAGAGGCCGTCCTAGGGTGTACAGATCCCACCAAGTTCTCCATGGCAACATCAAAGATTATCACGAAGACGAGATTGCTGATTGGTTATCTGAAGAGGATGTCAGTAACTACCATACCTTCACCGTTCCTTATGGACAGCACTTCAACGCCAAGCGGATCGAGAAACTCTGCTATACACGTGATCTTCTCCTCAATGCAGAGTGGAATCAGCCTGATGATCGAGAGGTGTACCTACACCGCCATCCTGCATTCTTTGGACGTGTTGAAGATGTGATCGAAGACTGCTGCGGTTCCTGCCCGGAGCCTGTCACTGATCAGGAAAAGGAGGTCGCTGAGAAGGAAGCTGAGATTTATATCAAGGGCAAAGTCTCTTTCCTTATCGACGACCCTGGTCGACAGCAAATCGGTTCTTTCAACCCCCTGACCGAGCAGGACTGGACGGATATGGCGTATGTCGGCAACGTAACCAGGCTTTGCCAGTCTATTGTCGATGGCGATGTCGACGATGTATCCAACTGGCTCAGCCAGGAAGATGCCGACCCGAACAAGAGAGACTACACTGGTCGAACGCCCCTCCATCTTGCTGTAATGACCTCGACCCCTGAGGTCATAAAGTGCCTTGTTAATCAGGGTGCTCGAATTACTGCTCGACTTGCCGATGGTAAAAATTCTCTTCATCTGGCTGCTTCGCGAGGCGATGTGGAAATCATTAAGATTTTGATGGAAAAGTCGATCGAGAATGAAGAGGCTGAAGAGGAGCGCCAGGACAAGAAGCGTCAGGCAGCGAAGAAGGCCAATTCCGACAATAAGGATAACACATCGGAAGGGGACGTTGTGTCAGAGGCTGACGACGAGTCGGATGGCGAGATCATTGATGGTGAAGCAACAGATGCCGCATCTATGACGACTGGATCTTTCGTCAAGGTAAAACAGGAAGAAGGGGATGATGCTGAAGATCTGGTCCCCGACGAATCGCAAGACGAGCCAGATTTCTTCAATGTTGATGCCTTGGCATGGGATCTCCAATGTTCCCCTCTTCATCTTGCCATCGCAGAAGGAAATGAGGATGCTGTCAAGGTACTCTGTGACGTAAGTTAAACATCCTGACTTGGCTGGATGTCTTAGAGTTTCTACTGACACATACTACATAGTACGGGACCGATTCGATTCTGCCTGTCAAGTCTCTCACTGGTCATGGCGACAGCCGTGCCATCTTGACATTGGTTCTGGCCTTGACGCTTCCCAACGATAAAGCCAAGTCAATGGCTAATCTCCTCCTGAAACTCGGTGCCACCTCTGCTCAGGCTGATTCAAACGGCTGTACTGCCTTCCACAGATATGTCGAGTCTGGAGAAGCAGACCTCATCGATACGCTCCTAGATAACGACAAGACAGGTATCAAGGCTGCCATCAATCACATGGTCTGCGATGGAAGTTATTGGAATGCAGAGACCATCGCGCCGATCAACACTGCTGTCCAGAATGGCGATGTCACTTTGGTCTTGAAGCTCCTCACTGCTGGTGCTGCACCCCATATCAACTTTGACAACTGGCTGAAGTCAGCCAAGGTATCTGATATGTCCAGTCGATTGGGAAATCTCGAGACAAATCAGAAAATGTACAAGGAGACTGTGGAACAGCCAGTGATTACTGCCATCCGGTCTGGCCGCACAGATGTCGCAATCAAGCTTCTTGAAGGCGGGGCTGATCCAAACTCATTGAATACGGAGACCCACCGGTTGATCTTCAACGAGTATCAGAGAAACTGGAACAAAGGCCAATCAGCTTTGGACTTGGTTCAGACCTCACTGAGGCGTCTTCGTGGATACACCGTTGAGAAGAACGGTCCAGTGAAGCCAAAGGAGACCCCAGGCCTAGATGACTTCCTAGGCCGCTTTACAGCTGGAACATACTCCCATTGGATTGTTTCGGATCAAGTTGAAAGCCAAGAGAAATCATTCACGGCTCGACAAAAGCGATACAAGGAGAATCTAAAGAAGAACCCAGAGCCCAAAGGAGTCCCCGAGAAGCTTGAGGCAATCAAGGAGCTACTCGCAGGCTTCGAGGCAGTCGAGGAAGCTCTCACAAGCCGAGGTGGTAAACCTTTCGATGAGCTGCATCCTGACATCAAGACGAATTTGAGGAACAGCAATACAAGCACAAGCGGCCGAACTAAGGACGAAGAAAAAAGCCCGAAGCCCTTTGAGTTTCAGTTCTCATTCAACAATGACCGCGACATGACCGAAAAGAGGAGGGATGGCTACATCGAGCTGTAAGTATACCCAAAAGCCATCCAATGACTTTTCTAACTCTGTGCAGGATGGAGGCTGCGTGGAAAGGAGATCTAGAGAAGGCCAAAACTCTCTCTCTTCAAGCCTGGGGCCCCGACCAAGATCAACCTCCCTTGAAGATTGCTGTATCGGACAATATGGGAAACACTCCCTTCTCAGTTGCCTTCCTTCGAGGCCATCATGATCTAGCAAGGGCTTTGCTCGAGATTGTCAAAGCACAATGGTCTCCGCCCAAGAAGGATAAAGTCCGGTTCAGAATGGAAACTGGCAATGAAGATGAAGACTATGAGTCTGATTTCGACGATTCGGACAATTCTGGCGACAGTGAACCACGAATTGTGCACGAAAAGGTGCAGGAAAAGTTCACCATTGATGATATTGGGTATGTTTCCATGGAGGTTGAGTCTCATACCAAGCCCCTGCAAGTCATCTGTGAATCTGTTCCAAACTGGTCGATCATGGAGGGGAAGGTTGTGTACCGGAAGCAGAAGCGAAGCTTATTCGTTCATACCTTTGCCGCCAACGACACAGCTGGGCTCAAGCTTCTCTTGGATTTGGCGCAACACTATTCGGGTCAGAAGTTTGAAAGCGATGATGAGCAAGAGGACGAAGGTTCACTTAACAGCTTTACCTTCCCCCAGTCGGATTTCAAGTGGGCAGTTGAGCATGGCAAAACTCAACTCCTTGCCTTAGTGATTAAGAAGACAGGTGCAGGCATTCCGCTTGATCACCTTGTCAAGAAGAGTGGTGTAGAACTCAAGCGAAAGCCACGGTATTACCAGGGACTGACAGTCTACGGCAGAAAGAGGTACGTAGGAGCGTCTGTCACTATATATACATTTAACATTGACGCGTTACGCAGGAAGGATTGGGCCAACGCTGGTCGCGGCATGGTCATCAAGAGCACCGGACTGAGGACGCCACCTCTCCTTCATGCTGCTCTAGGGGGCAGTTTGGAGAGTGTCGAACTCTTCCTCGGGGATGCCCCACACAGGCTGTACGGCGAGTTTGCAAAATCCAAGGCCTCTAAAGAGGATTCTCGATTCAAGCACTTGAAGGAAAGCCCTGGTGGGTTCGACCGTGCGATCTCAAAGTGGCTTGGAGCCGACAGTAAGTACCCCAACGAATTACTTTGAACATAGCACTGACTTTCGTGACAGATGATCTTGTGATTCATTGCGCGGTCCTAGCTCATCCTGGTGATAGGGCCGACAAGCTGCTCAAATACCTCGTCAAAGCTTGCCCAGTTTTCATTGAGAAGAAGAACTCCGAAGGTGATACACCTCTAATGGTAGCCTGCCGCCTTGGGCGAGTCGATGCCGTCAAGATCTTGTTGGCAGCCAACGCCGACCAGTCAACTCGTAACCAAAAGGGGGAGAACCTCATTCATGCAGCAGTTGAGTGCAATCCCAAGGCACGCCAACTCCGTGAGCTTCTTGATCTCTTCGACTCCGGTCTTCGCAGCCACCTTTTCCTGCAGCGGAAGAACCTGAATGAGAACGGTACCACTCCCTTGCACACTTGGATGTCCCAGGCTTCAGGAGTGCCGCTTGGTACCGACAACCGGAACAATTACCGCAGATACAATGGTTCCGGGTACACCAAGCCCTACCTCGACCAGGAAAAGGAGTTGGTTCTGGTTCTCATGCTCTTCCTCGAGTATTCCAAAGGCGAGGAACTCGAGATGCTTAACGGTGCGGGGGACACGTGCCTTCACACTGCGATCATGACTGACATGATTGCTGCTGTTCGAGTCTTGGTAGAGTTCAAGCCCAGCCTGGTCTACCGAGAGAACGCGGTTGGTCGAACTCCCGCTGAGCTTGCACATGGCCAGCTCACTGGTCAGAAGTTTGCCATGCTCCATAAGCATAGCCTCAAAGATCGGGACCACGTCAAAGATGTTCTCCGAAAGAATTCAGAGGATTTTGTTCAGGAAGCTATCATGGACGCTCGTACAGCAGAGCAAAGGAAGGAGTTACTTGAAGGCCTGGGACTCGGTGACACCTACAAGCCGAATGAAGTCCCTCTGATTCTGGCGTCAATGGGCGTCGAGGAAAAGCGCTCAAGCGAAAAGCTCCAGCCCCGTACTATCGACCTTGTCTTGTGGGATCTCTGCCGCACCGCCATGGAGAAGCATCCTGGAAACCGCCGACTAGTGAGCTTGAATGAGGCCAATGATGTTGCCAAGAGATTGGGTGAGAAGTACTCGGCATCGAGGTACTTTAGCGTCCAGGCTAGGGTTGACAGCGAAGAAGCCGATCCCGAAGCGAGGGAGGCCAGCACTGTTGATTTTGCAGTCCAGGAGATGAAGTCTCGCCTGTCCCAGGCTTGGAAGATGAAGCGACGCTCTGAGGCAGAGAGTAGTGCGTCAAGCTCCGATGACGACAGTACTTCAAGCTCTGAGGGAAGTTCTGATAGTTATACGTCACTATTCTAAGTGCTGCTTCTGTGTAGGTAGTCACAGGTATTTTAAGCCACGGACTTGGTTTCACCAGCTGAAACAGATAGAATGAGAACTAGAAGACTTCAATTCAAAACTCTACAAGCTCTTACACTGTGCATGGGCTGCTCCTTGTTATTCAACTGCCATGGTACTTGATTGAGAGAAGGATGGGGTTGTTGATAGGAGATGGTCCTAGCTAATCGAGAAAACATCATGCATAAATCAATAGAACGCCTTTGTGTTGGAATTATCCCTCAATTTATGAAACCTCAATCGCAAGTGAGAAATTCCAGTCTTCCTTATGAAACGTAGACAACGGCCTGAGGTGCACCATCACCCCAGATTCCGACAACAGCCATAGCAAACCCCAGAGCAGAGAGAGCTGTTCGGGCAATGTAGCTGCGTACGAGTCCCTCAACCTCAGCTCGCACTTCCTCGCCGTTGACATCATCAACATCTTCCTCGCTAGCAGGCTCACTGTGAGCATCGCCTAGAACCTCGTAGCTAGCCTCCATCTTGGCTCGTGAAGACTGTCGAGGCGCCACGGAAGCGCCATGTCGGGGAGGAGGCGTGGGGATGAGGAGGGGAGCGACGGAGGATAGAGTGGCGAGGAGAGCTGTATAGAGAAGGTAGGGATGGCGAGACGAGCGGGGAGCGAGAGCAAAGCTGATGAGGAAAGGCGCAGAGGCGAGAGAGGTGAGGGCGAGGACGGGTGTCTTCAGAGCGGCACTGAGAGTGGCGAGGCCGTGAGAGGCGGAGCTAGAGGAGGGAAGTCGAAGAAGAACAGGGAGGGCGAGAGATGTTATTGAGTATGAGACGCCCTAGAAGACAAGAATTAGCAATGTTACATAAGAATTTGATGATCTGCGAAGCTGCATGCGACAAGGTATGATAATGGAGGGGGCACGGTGTTACTCCTTACGAGGTTACGCAGAAGTAACCATGCGATGCTCAATGTCTTCGCAAATACGATATTGATAATTTTTGGGGATATCACTTGGCACACAAGCTGCTAAAGTTGAAGCAAGAACATGAACATACCGTCAGCAAACCCAGTGACACTGTGCCGACAAACTTGAGGAGCGAAACGCTCGTTCCCGTCGTAGTCATGGCTGATAGCTTTTTGCTCAAGCTCAGATAAAAACGGTATTAGTCTCCTGGCAATGATAAGAGAAGAAGGAAGTTATCCCAAGGTGGGGACAGCAAAGGATGATGTTATGGATGGGTTGGGACATGGACGGGGGAGCGGGAGACGAAGATCGGGTAGTGACGTTGAGATGCGGAGTGGGATGTGACCTGGCCAACTGTGGCTTGAAAGAGGGGCTCTTGTGGCTGGTGAAAACGCGTCTGAGCGCTTCCGCGTCCAAAGTGGATCCTATCGCTTAAAGCATTTATGCTCCACTGCAGATGCAGAAAACTGCAGTTCGTGATTTTCTGCAATTTCTTCCTTTCTTTCAACTTAGCAAAACAAACAACAATCACCCCCATACCCGTAAGTTACACCTCATCTTCATTTTCTGTACGATCTCGCATGATGAGCTCCTTTTTTCAAACCCTCCATTTCTCATAGGAAGAGCCGTCTGAGACTGCCCTCGAAATATGTACCTGACAGCTAAGCTCCTGACAAGACGCTCTCCCCTTTGTCTCTGCTGTGCGCCGCTTTTGGGCGTGCTTGCACGCGGAGATGATACTGAGTTGGCGGTCGGTGAGCCTGACAGGTGCGTCGGGGGTGGTGGTGCTTATAAATCGGGTTTCTGAAGTTTCGAGATGTTGTCACTTTGTTATGTTTCATCATTTTTACGCACAAGTAGCTGACCAACAAAAACAGGAATCTATATAATCGATGTTGATTCGAGCAGGGACTAAAAAGTTGGAAACACTGACGCTTGTGTCATGATTCGTTCATTCATGAATTATTTTGTAGTCTACCTTAGATAGCTAATGTCCCACTACGTTCCTTTGCCTCGATGCTTGTTGCTTCTTCCGTGGTGTCGTCTTCTTGGCATCTGCCCAAAACTGTTTGTCCCAGTATATTACACATCATTCACTGTCACTATCGTCTATCACAGCTCGTCGCCCACGTGCTGTTTGTCTTGCAGCAACATCATCATCTGAAGAGTCCTGATCTGGCTGCTTCCCGGTCTTCTTAAGAACCTCTCCAAGATCCGGAATGTCGTCACTTTCCTGTGTGCCCGGGAACTGGGTCGGCACGAAGAAGGGCTTTGGTGTCTTATCTTCTGGGCCCTCCATGGTTGATACTGGTGGTGCAGGCGAAGAGGTTGTTGGTAGAGACATAGGCTCCCTCGTGCTCGACACTGGGTGGTTATCAGAAACGATGAAGTCTAATAGATCTTCGCCATCGTCGGATCCATCAGTATCCGTCATATCGCTGTCGCGTTCGCAGTCATCACCAACTTCGTCGCTATTGAGGCCACCAGTCTTCCGCTGGCCCTTTCGTTTGCCTTTGGGTCTTCTGGCTGCTTTCGGTCGCCCACGACCCCTAGGTGTAACCTCCTCTTCATCGTCCTCTTCGTCCTCTTCAGACAAGTCTTCATCCACCATGGAACCAAGAGCAAACGATTGCGGCGCAATGTCAGGTGATAACCTCCTCCTCTTCGCTTTAGGCTGCGCCTTTGAAGGTGCCTTTCTACTCTGCTTCGTTTTGGCCGGCGCTCTTGCTCTCGCCGGTTTCGCTTGTGTCGTTGGTGTCTCGTCTGTTGACTCTGTTTCTGATTCGGATCCAGCAAATGCGTGAACTGGTATCTCCAGGTAGTTACTCGTGTCTTGGTTACGGCACGGTAGAACCAAACTTTCAGGATCATGTGCCATCTTATTCCACATCTTGACAAAACGTTTGGTACGTGCCCCATGCTTGAGCTTTGACACAGGTCTCAACTGCCTTTGTAGCTCTGGGTACGCTGTCATATCAGGCATGTCTGTCTCCTCAATTATGCTATGATTGAACGGCAAGTCGCGGTACGCCCGGTTGAGCTCCTTAAGCTCTTCTTCGCCTAGCAATACCTTGCTGAGCTCGGGCACTGTAGCGAGGTCGTCAAGTTCCGGGTTGCGCTTAGTTTTTGGTTGTTTTGCTCTACCACCAATCTTCAGCATGCTCGCCACACTCTGAAATCCTGTCTCGACCCCATCAGGCATGTGGAATTTTTTAGGTGGCTTCTTCCTTCCTGCCGGTACTCGACGCTTCTTGGGCTCCGGCAATGACTGGTCCTGGGTGTTTTCGATGGGAATTTCAACGTGTCGTTTGTCCACCTCGGGTCGAAACTCTCTAGGGACGATTCGCGCTGAGAGGTCAAATCGGAAATTGAATCGGCTCCCTTTGCAAATCAATGTTTGCATCTTTTCATAGTTGTCCTTGGATTTGGCGAATTGGTCTTCCTCCTTTCCACGCATGAGAAGCAGCACAATATTGCCCGCTCGTTTTCGGCCAGTTCTTCCCATGCGTTGCAGCATTCGAATCGGGGATGCTGAAGAATCGTAGCATACAATAAGATCAACCTGACCAATATCCAATCCTTCCTCTCCAATCGAGGTTGCAACGAGCACATTGAATTCCCCCCTCTTGAATCTTTCAATAGCCTCGATTTGTTGTGCTTGTTTCATGCCTTCTCCTCGCTTGCCATCAGCTTGTCCAACAAAGACGCTAGCTTTGATGAGAGGTTGGTGCTTGTTCAGCATGCGCACAATGTCCTCGGCAGAGTCTCGATATTCACTGAACACGATCACCCGCGTTGCCGAGTTCTCGCCCTGATCCATGAAGTGGTTCAATACAGTATCCGCCAAGGCTGTGAGTTTGGGATGTCCCACGAAACCGTCGGTTCGGAGCCATTTGGAAATTTTATCCATCATCTCCTGAAAGTTAGAATCCTGAATCAGTTGGCGCTTGTATTTGGAGCCTTTCTCTCCTTTGCTTTCTTGTTCGCTACGCAAGTCGACAAGATTGTCGTAGAAAGGCTTGATGCCGTGAAAGTTGAGTAGCTTTATGGAGTGTGCGATGCTGGTGAGAACGCTAAAAACCGCTCGCATCATATGTTGCACACCCTGGTTGGCATTTCTTCCTCGAGAAGCAAACCATTCCCTTTGAGATTGCATCAGTCCGTATGCTGTAATAGCCATAGGGCTTCGTCCAAACCAGATGTTTTGAGAGCTCAGTTTGTCCGTCATTGGTTTCAATGCCTTGGTAAAGAGTTCACTGACCAGGGCCATTTCGTCGGATGGGTCAAGAACAACTTGTTCGATGTTTCTTTGGTGCACATATTGGCGAATGTCTATCGAGTCTTCTGTGCGTATTTCGCAATGGGAGATGCCCAGGTTATCGATGACTTCTTGTACTGTCTCGATCTTTGACCCAGGTGTTGCAGTCAATGCCAGTACTCGAAAGCTCTTGGAGAATCGTCGAATAAGCTTTGTTACTTTCGCATATGCATACTCTCCTACCGCGCGATGTGCTTCGTCGACGACCAGCAAAGCTATAGATTTCGGGTCGGCATAACCGTGAGAAATATCATTCAATAACGTCTGAGGAGTCATGAAAAAGACTCGACGGGACTCCCATTCATCGACACGGAGAGCCGGAGGGATATCGCCGGTCAACAATGTTGTTTCTGACCGAGGAATGCCAGCAATATTGTAGCAAGCGTCGACCTGCTGTGCCACAAGCGGCTTTGTTGGGGCGACAAATACAAGTTTGGCTTTCTTGGTCCACCGGTGAAAGTTGAGCATAACAGTTGCAGCAATGAACGTTTTTCCAAGTCCAGTCGGTAATGCCACCAAGGTGTTGTTGAACAAACTGTTCTTGACGATACTGAATTGGTAATCTCGAATAGCACCCAAATTGGTGGGATAGACCCATGTCTTCATAGCCTCATGGTCAATTTCGTGGTGAGTTGGCTCCTCATGAGGAAGATCGGCGCGGAATACTCTTGCCGCTGCGGGCTGCGATGGTCGCGGGCCATCGCTGGACAGAGAGCCGCCAAAGAGGGTCGTCTGGCGCCAGTTTCCGGAGCTTGTTCGATTGAGTCCTGTTCGAGAAGCTGGACCTGATGAGACTACTACAGGTGCCCTTGATTTCGACTGAGATTCTGGTGATGAGAAGGCATCCGAAGGGAGATCTTCCAATTCTAACGCCGCTGCTGCTGCTGCTGCAGGATTTTGCCGATTTGAGGGATGTGGTACTACCGTTTGCAGAGCTTTTGCGGTGCCTTGTCCGTTCATAGAAGACGAAACTTGGTCAAGAGCTGTTATAAAATCCTCGTCAGCGATGTCATCGTCAAACTCGTCACTGTCCATCTTGGCAAGTCAGAGCGGTGACGCCGTTTGTTTGCAATCTGGATCTGGAAGTCAAAGCATTGTTTGCTATGAAAACACTTTGTTTACAGCGGTTATTCACTGGCGGGAAATCCGGCACAAGCAGATGATTCCAATCTCCTTGACAGTGAGGGCGCTACACGGGGGAAGAGCAGGAGCGCGTTGGCCATTTGCGTTGCGCTAATGAGAGCGCGGTGTCACGTGATGAGCTCTCCATATGTTTATGTAAGGCCGACCCAGATTAGTCTCTACTATAAAACGCCCACTAAAAAACTACAAACTACAAAAACATCGACAAAAAAAAGCCGTCACTACTGCCTCGCGTCATCACCTACCACTATGGCGCCTCGAGGTCGTCAGAACACCAGTGGGCGCGAGACGCGGAATGCCCGCAAACCAGCTACCACCTCAAGGGGTGGAATTCAGAAGCGCAAGGCCGGTCGCGTGGATGGCGATGGTGATTTGGATATGGACAGTGCCGGTCGACGTGCTAAGAAGGCTGCCACTTCTGACACTAAACCCACGCGCACCAGCACTCGCACCTCAACGCGTGGAGGTCCATCCAAAAATGCTCAAAATGTTTTGAAGCATCTGAGCAACGGCACTGCTGCATCTCTTGCTTCCCGCATTTCAACCGTTTCCTCTGGCAAGGGTCCCAAGACTCGATCTCAAGACATGACAGGCCTGACGGTGCTGCGAGTTGGTGGTTTGAAGGAAAGTAAAGCGGCCACCAATGCTGGAGGAGGCGTCAACGACCTCCTCGGCTTCATGGAAAGAAAGGGCGGGTCATTTCGAACTGGTTCAA
Organism: Fusarium sp. NRRL 53497; assembly: GCA_013184445.1. Classification (NCBI taxonomy): domain Eukaryota; kingdom Fungi; phylum Ascomycota; class Sordariomycetes; order Hypocreales; family Nectriaceae; genus Fusarium; species Fusarium sp. NRRL 53497. The sequence goes on along the minus strand of JABCJZ010000328.1, from coordinate 62,625 downwards.
AGCGAAAAGTCGCCATCAAAAAGGTATGTATCATCATTGACGGGGCTTCAGGTGCGGAATATTCGACTCGACTATGCAAGACTCGGAGAGTTATATCGATTTAGGATACATTCTGCTATATAATTATACAAGCCCGCACCTCAGCTGACGCTATTCGACAACGCCTGCTAACTCAATGTAGCACCATGCCGTTGGTGACTACGTCTACATAGGAGCGAGTGAGGAGGATGCTGCGGAATTGATCAAGCTCAACACATTCACATTTGCCGGAGCGCCTTTGGAGGTGATCGAAGTGGATGAAATTCCGAGCAGAGGCACAGTGATAGAGTCCAAGGATACTCAGGAGCTTCGTGCCAAGCTTCAGGAAATTCTCAGCTCCAGATACCACGACGCCAATAAGCTTCTCAAGCTGGATGCCCTTGCTTCAGACGCGAACCTTGTCACTCTTGGCATGTTTGAGACTCGAGAACGTGCTCTTAAGACATTCAAAGGACTGATGGCTGTCTGTGACAATCTTTTCAAGACGGCCAAAAAGAAGCAAGATGCTATTGAGAGCATTAGTCTTGCGAGCAACAATATCGACGACGTTGCTCAGGTGGAAGTAGTTGCTACAACTTTCCCGCACCTCAAAAACCTTGACATGAGCGGCAATCAGGTGGCTTCCATGCAAGCACTTCAGCCATGGAAAGGGCAATTCAAACACCTCGAAACCCTATACATGGCAGGCAATCCTATCGAAGCCGCCGACCCAACCTACCCGTCGACCCTCCTGCAATGGTTTCCAAAGTTGCAGAACATCAACGGCAACCAACTACGCACCCCGGAGCAAATCGCTGAGCAGGAGGCTGCCCTCAGGCCTAAGCCAATCCCCCAAAATGGACCCGATTTCCGAGATGTCGGCAGTATTGGCGAAAACTTTCTCCTGGAGTTTTTTACAGCATATGACAGCGACCGTCCTGGCTTGGCGTCTAGGTTGTACGACGAGGACAGTCGGTTTTCTATCTCAGTTGACACACGAGCTGCTCCAGATCCCAACGCGGCCGCACCGATGCCCTGGGCTTCATATATCAAGCTCTCTCGGAATCTAACTAAAATTAATATGATCAACGCCCGCGTTCAACGACTCTTCCGCGGCGCTGCGAGCATTCAGGATGCGTGGAAGACACTTCCTCTAACTCGACACCCCGACATCAAAGTGGAAATCAACAAGTACATCATGGATTGCCATCCCTTGCAGGGACTTGTGGATCCCAGCGGACAGAGCTCTGGGGGCGTCGACGGCTTGATAATTGCAGTACACGGTGAATTTGAGGAGCAGGACCCCAATACCAATGCGACAGGAAAGCGAAGCTTCTCCCGTACATTCGTCCTTGGGCCAGCAAAGCCAGGGCAAGGAGTGATCCGGGTTGTCAGTGACATGATGTCGCTTCGAACATACGGTCTGCTCCCGAACGTTTTCGCAGCACCTGCTCCAACTCCTGCTCCGTCGTCAGCCGACCAGCATCAAGCGATGATCACCGAACTATGTAAGCAAACAGGCATGACAGCTCAGTACTCCGAAATGTGCCTTACCCAGGTGAATTGGGAATTCGACCAGGCTCTGGTAATATTCAACGAGAAGAAGGTATGCGGCCTCAGTTTCCCCGACAAATCATGCTGGTGGTCTAACAAGTTTCAGTCACAACTTCCTGCCGAGGCTTTTGCTACGATGGGTGGCCCATAGATTGGCAACTCCCATGTCGAGGCTATGGCCACATTGATCCCTGGATAATATGGAAATACGCAGTGCGTTTAAGGCACTCGAGAAATCGAAGAAATGGTGGGCAACTGTATCGAAGAGGATGGGTTGAAACTTATATAACAGCGGTGGTTTGCCACATTCTTGGAGTTTTTTGGTCCTTGAGGATATTTACATTAGAAAGTGTTGGAGGGGGCACTACTGAGGGTCCGGATCCGGTATTAAAATCAGTAATTGGTGGGCGAATGATTGTTTGTATAGATTATAATGAGACGCCATCACAGAATGAAGAAATTGCATCGCTAAGTGGCCCTGTTTGATGAAACATGTTATTAACCCATGCTCTGTTGAGACAGTCACGTTTATAACCATGCATCAATGATTTTTGAATTGAATTGACTCCAGCCGGTTAACGAACACTAGCCACCGATGGTTGAGAGCTGCGTGTTAGTATTTGGAGTTTCGATTGGATCGGCTTCGGCTGGTCACCCGTTCGTGATAGAGGAGTGGGTTGTGATAATGTCATGGATAAGAAGGATAAACAGCCAATCACCAATAGTCCATTACAACAAGATCGAAGAGACCATTAAAGAGGCGCGCGCTACTATTCTTCGTATCGGACAGGCATGCTCAATTTGCTCAGCAAACATGGCATCGCAATATTGTTTCTGATCGCCTGTAGTATAGGGTAGCCTCCACTCCATCAACACTACAGGCGCTTGCGCAGTCTTGGCTTCAGGTGAGTATTATTTGATGAGGTGATGTCTGCTTCTTGCTAACGCTGAATCGAATTTGTGATCTAGCTGTAAATGGAGGGTGCATTAAGTTAGTTGTTTATTCTAGAGACGCTTCTAATTAATTACCTATTGTCGGTGGCTAAAAGATTCAACGGCGTTGTTGCTGTGATCCCCTTTATGGATTGCGCTCCACCAGTATGGACACTGCGTTTCCCTCTAGGTCACGATCTGCTATTTTTGTGAAGGAGTGGATCAGGTTAGAATATGGAGAACCACTGATTAGACTGCTAGGCTGTTGGCTTCCAGGCTATAAAAACAGTCCAGCAGAGTGTTGACTTAGGTCAGTTGTAGTACGTTGGAACGATGCATTATCGAGGTATGAAGCGGAGAATAAGGCACTTGGAAATCAACAGGTACTACGAATCCGTAAACCATCACGTATCAGGCGTATATCAAGTTAATAACCACCTACTCTGCTACTCACAATAAATCACATACCCGATAATCTGGTAGAAGCGGGTCTGTCACCTGGTTCTGTTGGTTCATTTCGAGACCAGGCGAAACAACCAATGGACGGCAGATGTTGAGCGTTAGCGAGCACAACAGACGTAATTTGGTCTAAGACTGGTCTAAGATAGGTCACTGGCTCAATGACATGCAGGTCCATCCCTTCAAGATGAGCGAGATCACAATATCGCCAGGGTACGTAAAGATACATGGTCGAAGAAATCATCGTCATCCGTTGAGAGGACAATGAGGATCGACAAGGGCGAACAGCTCCACCAATTCGTCTCATCTCACGATTCCAATCAACTTGGCACAAACTCATACGCGGCTCTTACAAGATCTTCGTATCAGATATCATACTCAAGAATAGGATCATATGCGCGAGAGTCGAGAAGGGCAGGTAAGAAGAATCCAAGTTCTCAGTCCTACATAGTTGATAGGGACCAGGGATCTCAGGTTGGGCGCGCAATGGCGCGTTTCATATCAAGACTTGTGGATTTAGCCATGGACCCTAGTGGGCACTTGCTGCAATAATTGGCGGGATGCCTTGTCGAAGCACATCTCTCTCACATCCAAACGGTGTCCAATCAACGGGTGAGTTTGACCGGGTTGGAGGTTGAGTTCTTCCAGGTCGTGCTACAGGGAACGTATTGCAGTTATCTCAACTGCCTTGGCCGAGGGAAGTGTTGTACTGGTCGTTGGACGGTAAATAATATGATACTAAGCACGGGGTACGGAATAACAGGACGACACTTGCATTGTGTAAGGATTGAGGCAATTATCGGGTTGTGGGGGATTGTGTCAGGGAGAAACGAAGCGAGATACAGACACGTATAACACCCAGACAGTCAATCAACACGAGAATTGATGGGTATTCTCGTATCTGGTCATCTCTGCATGTGCTGTATCATGTAAGACTTAGCGGGGGTGCTGTGGATGTAAAGGACCTGTGTGTGCAAAGTCAGAGGGCGGCCTGACATCTCGAGATATTCATGTGGGTGAGATATCTAATGCATTACTACCATGCGTGTCTTATGCCAGCAATGCTATGAAAATTCCATACCAATATTCCATACCAGGAACATTATTGCAATAATTAAAGTAGCATTGATATTGATAAATGATACGGAGTATTATATCTACGCCATCTAACGTTTATGTGGTACCCCGAACCTATAACGCCTTCGCTTGACTGGCCAAAGGTGACGAGCTTCTAGGATTCGACTGGCTGCCCCTATTTTAATCTCTCTAAGCCCAGGGCGGATGCACGGGCCGTGCGCCTCTTTACGACAGAACTAGCGTGTACCCCTGATTCGAGGCCTGGAGTGCTTTCAGTGCCCTGTAACATTTCTTAATGCCCTGGAGGCCCCGAGATGGACGTTCCATGCCACCAATGGTAGGTTGCATTGGTCACGAGGACCCCTGCAACTGGGCGTCACGAAGCGTTTGGCAAGAGGAGTATCAGCCAATCAGAAGTGTTAACCCCTGGACGGGAAGACCAGCCTCTTGTCGAGGGAAGGAAGGACCCGCCGTACCTGCAGTTGCTGGATTTTGTATGGATCATCGCTGCTGGCCACTGGCACTGGCACTGGCGTCTCACTTCTGGTCTCAACTCCGCCCCGATAATGGTAGTATTCGAGAGTCACAACAAATCACAGCGTGTAATCAACGATTATCGAATCACGGACAAATTAGAATGCCCTAAGAATGCACCGGGCTCTTGTCATAATATCCCACTGAGCACTGCAAGATTGCCTTTGGCTTGTGTGCTGCGGTTCGGCGTACTCAGTGGTTGCTTGCAGAACCACGAGCCTCAGACCCCTGCTCGTTTGTGTCTCTCAGCCCATGTCCATGACATTTTGCCTGTCTCTGAGACTCCGCCCTGGACAAGGTCACCCCAGTCTCGACTCTGCACTGCGAGTTCGTGTCATACGTCTCGTCCCCCCAGTTCTGTATCTACTCTTCTCTCTCTTTTCTCTTGGATCGTCTGCTTTGCTTTGCATTTGACTGCTTTTTCCCGCGCTTGTTTCTGCCACACCCATTCCAGACCTCGCAACACCGTCTGGTACGAGAACGTCGAGGTTTATTGCCAATCGTTGGATTCCCTCCTTTTCCCTATAGCGCCAGATTGCACGCTCGACTTGCATTCCCACCATCCGGCTTCAGGACATACCGACCAAGCGTACGATAGACACTCACTCACCATCCCGACCCGAACTTCATTTTCGCCTTCGAACACGACAACCATATCGAATTTCGAAGCAGATCACTGATTTGCCCTACGTCGGCGTCTTCCTTTATCCTTCACTCGCACCTGTGGTGTTGAGAACTCAGCCACCTTTCCACTCCTTTCGACGCCAACTATTCGTCTTGCTGCATCCGGTCAGCTCTCCCCAGATATCCGGTTCACCAGATCGTCGCCACACTGTTTAGCTTCAACTCTGTCTGCTTGCGATTGACCTGGTTCATTCCTTAGCTTTGACGACTTCTTTCCCATCAACAACGCGTGGTATTCTCTTGGCCTTCCAAGAGTTCAACTTCCTTTCCCGACGGTCCTACCTACTACTGGCTTGTCATCATCCCACCGATTTGATCCGCGACGCGAACAACAACCGACGACTTCTCAAATCCGCCATGCCATCGAAAGCCTATTAACTTATTCTCGAGATTGTCTTTGATTGGAACTTCCGCCGCGATGAGTTTACCGGAGCCGCCGTCCTCTCTGGACAATGGTTGCTCTGTCGTTCACGACAACACCCTTTATGTTTTTACGTCAACTGCTTTTATGTCTCTGTCGCTCGAGGAGGGTGCAGAATGGAGGAAATTGAAAATGGGAGAACAGGTTACCGGTGGAGCATGTGTTGCTACCGAGGCTGCCCTGTTTATTGTTGGAGGAAGCGGCGGTCAAGCTGACTACAATGGTCTGCAAAGATATATCTTTGTAGACAAGAAGTGGGAGACGCTCCCTGTTCAAAATCCAGCCTTCCGAAACCTTCAATACCACGGTGCCGCCTATATCAAGAATACCGATCAGATCGTCGTCGCCGGAGGCAGCCAAGACGGCAGAGAAATGCCCTCGCAGAACTCGTACTACTTTCCCACTTCAGGACCATATATTCCTCAGGCCGCAGCGGGCGCTGCTTTGTCTGTTAACCCTATACTTTTGCCCTGGTCCGATACCGAGGTCTGCCAGCTCGGCGGTAGTGATTGGAACACGGAAGTTTCATTATTCAACGCCGCAACAAGCTGGAGAGCCGAGTCAATCTCCTTGGCTGCTCCCATAACGGCTTCCAGCAAAGCCGTGGTTATATCAGGAGATGATGGCTCCAAGAGTCTCTATGTATTTGATCTATCAGCAAGTCCCAACAAGGTCCATCGGTACGTTGTTTGGGGTGATAACAACCAGCCCGGCTCACACGCTGCCGATCAAAACGCGAAGCGTGATCTGTCTCTGAAGGACTGGCCTGAGTATAACGCGACACTGGCCCCTAAAACATCGCGCTCAGATTACTCCATTGCTCAGGACTCCAATGGCAGAGTTGTGTTTGTTGGTGGCAACAAGGAGGAACCCCTGGCCTTCTTCGACATGAAGGAGAACTCTTGGCTAGATGCCTCTGATATCGTTGGTGACGAGTCACAAAAGATTCTTTCAGCAGAGTCCTCCACCGGAACCAAGACCAAGACCAGCTCTACCAAGACATCCTCTTCAAAATTCTCCACCAAGACCAAGTCTGTCACCACCGACTTGACGTCCTCCTTTGCAACATCCACTGCTTCAGCAACGGCAACCGATGACTCCTTTTCATTGGAGACGATTTCTGGGTCCAGCTCTGCTACTGACAGTGGTGTTGCGCCTGTCGGTGGTGCCAGCAGCGATGAGAACTCTGGCCTCAGCTCCAACGCCATCTTGGGTATCACTCTCGGCACGATCCTGGGCTTCATTGCTGTGCTCATTGTTATCCTCTTGCTCCTACGTCGCCGTAAGAAGACTCGACAACCTTCGCCAGGAAACGTCCAGCCTAGACACGACTTCCCCCCTGATGAGAAAGATCCCATGGGACTAGGTGGCGGCCCAGTGTCACCTTTCCGCGGTCATCATCCTAACACGTCTCAAGAGTCATTCTCATCTGTGGCGATTTTGATGGGCCGTGCTGGCAAGAACAAGCCCAGTATTTCTCGCAACCTGAGCAATGGAAGCAACCGTAGCTCTGGCAGCACTGAACACAAGCAATTGAAATCTAGTATTGGCAAGCCGGTCCTGCAGGAGATGCAACACCCTGTCTTGCAAGGACAGGATACCAGAGGGGTTGCCTTCGACCCAACTGTTGCCGAGCCTCGACCTCGTAACGGACCTCTCGAGACACAGGACGGTTTGCGAAGGAGCTCAGGCTGGAACCGATACTGGTCAGGCGGTAGTGCTCTTCAGATTCTCGGATTCGGTTCTAAGAGGAACACCGTCGGCTCCGATAGCGACTCACACTACTCGGATTCGATTGCGCATCGAAACCCCCGTGTCACGCAAGACTCTGCCACTGTTCCCCCTCTGAACTTCGAGTTCCGACCTGAAATGAACCGAGTTAATTCTGGAAGCCCTGTCGTTGCGGAGTACAATAAGAATATTCCTTTCAGGGATGGAGTTGCCGGCAAGATCGAGCGCCCAATCTCAAAAGCATCCTCTGGTTACTCTAGCGGTATCCCCGAGAGTGTTAACGAGACCTGGGATCACGACCACAAGGACAAGCCTTGGGGCACAGATCGCGCCACTAGCAGCATTTACAACCCAAGCTTTTACTTTGGGGCCCCGTTGTCTCCTAGAGTCCCACCGCCTTCTCAAACACCACCATCCGGAGTGAGCTCTCAGCCTCAGCTCGCTATGGCTTCACAATCATCAGACATGAGCTGGCTGAACCTCGGTGACCGGTCGCGTCAGTAGAGAAACCGCAGTCTTGATGAACTGATGAAGTCTTTTGAGTTCGGCATGCTCATTACGAGCCACTGAGATACCCCATGGTGCTTTGGCGCACATACTCTTTCTACCTCCCCAAAAGCGAATAGTCGTTTTCAGTATACAACCCACCACCCTGAGCGAGCGCATATAACGCTCTATCACCCTCATTCATCCCCTACATCTCGGTGCCTGTACATATCAATCAGCATACGCACTCGATCACACTCACTACTCCTCTCGGGCCTAGGGTCCCTCGAGATACTATTTTCTTTTCTCCTTTTTGATAAAGCATCGCATGAACCGGTGTCGGCTGTATCTCCGCCGGCCTAATCTTTTTCATATTCACTTCTGTCTTTTCTTGGCGCCGCTTCCACCTTATTTGTACATTCTAGACGTGGACCCGGGATTGGTCACTATTTCCCGCTCTTTTCTTTCGATTGTTGTTGTTGTTCTTAATGATACCACCATCTCCTGATGTATGTAATTGGCTAGTGTAGCAAAGGGGACCTGGATGGATGATGGAGATGTTAGATGGAGGGCAAAAGAGGTGACAGGGTGGTAGGTTGTTCGGGGATGATGAGAAGGGGACGTGGTTGCTGGCCGAGGTTGAGCGGCGGCAGCCAGTTTGTTATGTCTGAGATATGCCTCAATGCGAAGGGAACGCAGAGGAAGCAGGGGCTGCGAAGCCATAACTTCTCGCAATAAAACGATACTAAAAATCAGCTTTCAATATGTCTCTTGCATGTGAGTGATTTGTTGACTTAGTGCTTAGACTTGACTTGACCTAGGTACGTGCAGTTATGTATAACTCTCTGCGTTCAGGGGAAGATTGTCCTATCGTGATACTACATGGATAGTTGAAACAATGAGATCCTGTTGGTTGATACCGACCATTCAGTTTATGCTGATAGCAACCAAAGGACTCCCTCCCCGCACCTAGGATTGGTTGCAAAAAAACGCCTCTTTATCTTCAGGTTCCAAATGTTCGGTACTATACGAATCTCTCTACACACCATTACTATCATCAGAGTTATTAGTTTCAACAAGCGGCGGGCCGAGCCTTTTCTTTGTTTTCATGAGCACGTGCTACATGATCAAACAGTTGTAGTCCAGTGGTGCTTTTTTCACGATGTAACTCGATTCAGATCAGATCATAGCTAGATATAAGACCTGATAAGAGTCCACTTGTTCTAAACCGTTGTCCATCTCAGATCGATGCAAAGCCCAGCACCTCTACATAGGTCCCGACTTGGGAGCATATCAACATTCCTGGACTTTCACAAGCTCCACCAGGCTGGTAAGATAAACTCTGCTAGCAGACGTAGAAATATTCTAGAAAAAGGATAATTGTACCTTCTTCTGCAGCTCGAAGAACGTCCCACTGGTGTAATTCTGTGTTTTTGAGCCTCACCCCCAGGTTTTGTGTGGGGGTCTAAGCGAGCAGCTCGGTGAGTGCATTTGGTAAGATGGCTTGCGATGAGCATGGGAATAAAGATCTGTTGCCGCTGTCAGGACATTATGACAAGTAGAATCAAGGGTCTAGTAAGTTGCTAAAAAATAGCCTCGGAAGCAAGATTCTTTAACAATACTTAGTTATTATCATGTGGTAAAGATGTACGGAGCATTTACAGTGAGTTTCAAAGTAGGTATAGTAGTTTTTAAATACCTACCTCGGACAACGTGGCTGAAGAACCCCCACGGAGCTGCCTCATGTTCCAGGTTGTGTGTTAATTACCTAGGTACGTGTTTGACCTTTTCTTTACACACCGTACTCAAAGCCCACGATGATATTATGCCTTCCTGTTTCACAAGTTTACTAACGAAGGTCGCTGGTACCAGTTATACTAAACTTATCAAAACATCATATTGTGTAATAAAATAGTAAACTTAAGTCCTTATATAAAATAGAATAATTATATACTAATACTATTTAAGCCAATCTCACGCCAAGTGATAGAACCTTTTCCGTGCTTTTCCTTGATCCTGAGGACTATTTCTCCCACAATCCATACTACGGAGAAGTCCTCGGAGCTCAGGCAGCCGTCTACAATAACCGTCTTGGTTGTCATCAGCTTTAGCTCAGTGGGTCTCGAAGCCAAGCGAAGGAGAATACTAGTGTTTTAAGGGTCTTTCTGGTATCCTGGTTAGTAATGATCAAGCGGCTGTTCGAGTTTGGGAGATTTTCTCAGCCGCTTAGCAGGGTGGCTATGATTTTGTTTTTACGAGCCGGAGCTCAACCAAGCTAGAAAAATGTAGTAGCTCTGGACTTTCGACCATAGAATACCCTGGTATATAGGTACATTAAACAAGCCTCGGAGGTTAGCTAGAGGTATCCTGCGATGCATGCAAGGTACAAATGTTCAAGTTGTCTGCGGATTTCTCTGTACCTTACAGAAGACGTTGCCGGAGGATAAACGATGACCCCGGTTATCGGAGGAGGGTAGTCAGATTGGGAGGGAACCATCCGGAGTAATCTCGAGTGTGGAATATGAGTATCTGAATCTAAGTGGGCTAAAGGTTCGATAGGGACACTCAACAAGCTTCTATGCATCGGGGAACGAATTTTAAGAGGAGCTGGAACTGTAGGTCCACCCGAACCTACTATTAGAGCCGGATATACCCCGAGGGGAATTAGAGTAAGGTAATGTGAGAATATAGGTAGTAATGTCTTGGGAAAGCGGTGACCGGTTGTGTTGTATGGGCAGGTAGGTAAGGTACCTTAATCCCCGGACTTTTCCAGGCTGCGCTGCTTCATCGATCCCATTCTACCATGGTACAAGGGTACTTGTATTTATTAGTTGTATGTGGAAGGTCAGAACGGTACTGCACAAAGAAAGAGCCAAGAACTCATCGGTCGCCCAAACAGAAGCTCAAACAAGCACAGAAACTCAGTGACGGACGGATCTGACAAGGCCCCCATGCCCCTTGACTGCTGCTGCACGGCCAAATTCCAATTTTGGTAGGCGAGTCATAGCCAAGCACAGAGCTCTGCAAGGCCCAGAGGGCTCTGATCTCTAAAGCTAAGAGCAGTTTGAGTCTAAACACTTACGCATGGACCATGCGATATCCACCAGTGAGAATTGCTCGTGGGAACCGTCTGGTAGGGACTGTAGGACTGGCGACTGTAAGAGACCACCACAAGAAGAACAAGGGACATCCCACGCAAGCTGCAGCCACCAGAGTCACATAGTCCGGTCACATGAATGAGGGTATGGAAATGAAAATCGAGGTCGAGGGAAGCTATCATGTGAGAAGAGGACTCAAACAAGCAATGCGGCTCTATGTCAGGTCTAGTTTAGTATATCGAGTTCACTACGCAATGTTTTGGACGAAAAAACACCTCGTGAGCCATGCTCGTGAAGGTTCTTCTGGATGGCACCAAAGGCACCAACCAGATACGGGCAATAACCCCTGCCATGGAATGACCCTCCCACCATCCCCCTTCTCTACTGTGCTAACTGGAGATCCCCAGCTGACAATGTCCTGCAGGAGATGGATGGATTGGATGAAAGATGGAGTGGACATCCCACTCGCCAAGTACTGGTACTTGCTGAATCCCTGCCCTCGAATAACTCACTCGCTCGATTTATCTGGCGTTCTGACGCACGAGAGGGTAAGAAGACTTGGGTTTTGGCTTTGATTTTAACTCCTCAGACTCCTCCCCCGCCTGCCCAGCTTACAGCGAGCACAGGGCAAAAGAATGGCCCAATTCCCCACCAGCAGTTCAGCCTACTTACAGTAGAGAGCGTAAGAACCCCACCCTCATGCAATCAACTCCACTTTGCCGACAAAAAGTCTCTCTACATTCAGCGTCTTGAAGAAAGGAAACCAGTTGCCCTCCGCCCGCCCACTCTGAGTAAACATGAACCTGTGCTAAAGTTGCCGCTAACTGACCAACCACCGTTGGTTTGGTTTGGTTGGACACTCTTCAACTCAACTTACCTCGACACGAGTCGGTCGGTCCAGTCGACATCGGCTTTGTCTCGTCTTTCGTCCGCGCCTGCGCTTGCGTCTTCGGTTTTTTTGGTCCCTCTCCTGCATCTTCATCTGCAGCTATAGAATTCATTTTCATCACATCCTGAACAGTTGACGATCTCCCTTGACGCTCTCCGGCCAACCCGTCATCGTGGCCTTTGGTTCCAATCTGAGCTCCCTCGCCGCCACCTTGCCTTATCACAAGCTTTCTCGTCCTAGCACTATTGCCAGATACTTCTGTTGCATGTATCACCGCCGATCAACCCGATACTCACCACCCAAGTCCGACTGGGACGCATCTTAAACCCGAATCTCGACTGTTTCTACTTCGTAAAAACTTGACGCTCCTAGCTTTACCTTCGCTTGGTCTCGATTTCTCCGCTTTTGGTGCTGCTTCAACGACCTGGTTTCATCTTGTGCAGCCTTGACTGGCGCAACACAATACTCAACCCCCTCTCAGCCGCCGGATCAATAAATCCAATTGTAATTGCCTCTACTTGACGCTCGCCGTCAATCCGGCCATGATGAGTTCGACGGCATGGAATGGACAGGACCAGGCAATGGCCTCGGCTGGAGAAGACGACTTTCACCAGTTCCTGGACATGAGCAGCATGGGAAGCCTGGGCGATGGCATGCACTTCGACTTTCAATCATTTCCAGATGGCTCTGCGCAAGGCCTCATAAACCAAGCGCGCGATGCCCCCGACACAATAATGACCGACAGCGACAATCCTAGCCTGATGTCTACAGCCAATACAATGCCAATGTCAACGTCTACTGGTCAAGCAACTATTCCCGCCCATATGATGACACCCACAAGCGACCCCATTTCCAATATCGACGCTCAGATTCAATATCTTCAGCAGCAAAAGTTCCAGCAGCAGCAGCGCCAGATGCAAGAGCAACAAGTAGCCTTTTTCCATAGCCAAAACCACTCAGTGCCTCCTACACCGCAAAGCCTTGAGATGCCCAACAGCGGGCAGTTCTACTCCCAGGCCGAGCAAATACCGACATCGGGTGCTTATGACAGAGGTTATCACCAGCGCATGAAGGAGCAAGATGTAAGACACCACTCCTGGTCCCACTACGTCAGATACCAGTCTCTTAAGTCTTGGTGCTAACCGGTCCCTAGATGGCATTTACACCACTCGTCTCTCCCGCAGTTACCCCTCTGGATCCCAACTTCTCGATGGACAGCGGCTATACCATTCCCAGCGCCTACTTTAGTCCTCTGACTTCGCCAGCTCTTCACGCGCAGAATGATCCCTCTACAGTCTACGATCCCCGCCTCACAAACGCCAACAATTCACCGATAGAAGTGGATCTTGATAGATCGGCTGCCCCCGTTACATCTGTTCTGGACTTGCCTAAGAAACCCACAAGGAAAAAGACTGCCGCGAAGACACGAGCAAAGGCTAGCATTCGAAGTTCTCCCATTGTGAAGCCTCAGCGCCGGAAAACAGGACCCAGTCCAGCTATTGTCTCACATGTACTCAGCGAAGTCGAAGAGAACAATGGTGCCTTTCTTCCCATGCCTGCGACCTCTACCGAGACATCAGCAGAAGAGAACTCATCGGTATCGCCTGAGGCCCTCTCAGAGATGCCCCCGCCTCCCATCCCCAACAGGAGATCGACCAGCAAATCGCCATACATTCAAGCGCAATCGAGCAACCAGCAGACGCCCGTTTCGGCCCCTGTGGACTCACGCCCAGCTCCAGCTACTCCCGCTTCACTCATGAAGCTACCAGCATCCAGGGCGAACAAGCAGGCCAATGGACTCCAAGAACCTGTGGTTTCTGAACACATCGAATCGCTCGAGTTGCCTGAGTCGGTGTCCAGTAAGACAATGACTCCGGTTATATCGCGCTCTTCGGTGCAATCACCCCCTGCAGAGCCTATGTCTCGAAGGGGATCCAGCTTTCAACCATTGCCATCTCCTGTATTTCCCAAGCCTTCGGGACCTGCCTCAGCAAGTGCTAGCCCTCAACTGGCTCCCGGATCAGCAGGTCCATCTGCACGGAAGACTCCCCAACTCGCGCCTCGGTCAAGCAGGAAAAGGTCAACCGGTTCTGTCCACGTCTCACCTGCTCTGTTGCCCCGAATCTCACCTAGCATCAAGCCTCTGCTTCCTGGCACACCTGGTATGACACCAGCGGAGAGTGCTGCGTCACAGCTGCTAATGTCAAAATCCAACTACCAAAACATCCTCGAGGGCAATAAGGTGCCGGGTGTGTCATATCCGAGCGAGCTTTCAACAAATCTCACATCAAAGCGAACATCACATAAGATTGCAGAGCAAGGACGACGTAACCGAATCAACTCTGCGTTACAGGTCATGGCCGGACTCCTGCCCGGCGGAGAAAAGACGACTATTACGGACGAAGGCGATAAGAAGGACGGAAAGCAAGCGAACGCGCAAAACAGCAAGGCCAGTGTCGTCGAGAACGCCATTGCGCATATGAAGAGCCTGGAGAGAGAAAACGTCGATCTGAAGAGAGAAGTTGAGGAACTTAAAAAGCGATTGGAAGGGTTACAAGGATCGGCAGACGATAAAGAGAAGGAATGACAAGAGTGTGAGAGTGCATTCGGTTCACCGCATGATATCCACAGGCGCTGAGCAGGTGTAAACTCTCAGGGGACATAATTGGATAGGTCTGGTTCGCGATTGGTGTCGGCTCTCTGCATTATACCCTCAAGGGTGGCAGCGATGATTGTTATGGCGTTTTGCTTGAAGTCGAGTGGAGCGGGTTATTAGATGGGTGCCTCTGGGCCTAGATGAGTTGGTTGTAGAGTATTGTCGATAAAGCCAGAAGAGGCAATGAATAACTTTGTAGACGAACGGACTGACGAGCTCATATGAACTGTGGAGCATAGATATACCATATACCAGAATTGAATAATAAATGTCACGTCAACAAGGGCCCAAGATCCGAGATCCCCTGTTTTGTGACGTGAATTGGTTGAGATCAATGTGAGGAAGGTGAACGAGTTCAACTAATGGTCCAGAATGTTGTTTATTGTGATGTGATATGAATGGCTGTTATTGTTGTTGTTGGCCAAGAACGTCGGTATCTAGCTGCTCCATAACCTCCACCACGAGCTTCAAGCTCTCCATGAAGCCGTTGACAGCCACTCGGAGCATTCGATTGGTTGTGGCCTTGTACTGAACCTCAAGGAGCCGCGCATCTGCATCGTCGCCAGTCGGAGAACCCTGCGTTGACGTCGGCGCCGGGACAACGGTGAGCTGTCGCCTGACGAGTGGGGAGAGTTCGGGGTCCACCTGGATGGCCTTGAGGGCAGTCGTAGCCAGTCGAGTGGTGGGAAAGGGAACGTTAAGGACACTGCGAACAAGGGGTAAGTGTCAGTAAGAGAGCGAAAACAACAATAACAATAACAGCCGGCCTTGGCTTTAGCCTTAGACTTGGGTCCATCATCGTCACAGGGCAGGGGGGTGGCTTGCATCGAACAGGGAAACTCGGGATCGGGAGTGGCGGTCATAGTTGTGATTGTGGTGAAAGTGGTCACTGCTTCAAGCGACCGCTTTAATCTCTCTTGCCTGTGATGGATCTATGCGTTCCGGATTGTTTTTTTATTTTAATATCTTGCTCGTGTGGTAGTCTTATAATGACGATGCCAGCCTGGTTTTTGCCGTGGCAAGGAATGTAGATCTAGGCCCAAAACCGAAGGGAGAGGAACGTCAACCGTTATGTTGGGTTTGGTGTGTTTTGGTTCTAATACAAAGGGCGGTTCGATTATGAGATGAAGTGAGTTTAAAATGAGCACAGGTATGAGTAGGTATTGAGTGAGTGGGTGTGGTTGTGTGTGTGACTCTGATCATTGAAAAAGGCTGGAGGTTTTTGATATGCGCGCGGGGATGAGATTGGTTGGCAGTGGGGGAATCTATTGCGAGAACCGGGCTGTAAAGGTTAAGGCCCATTGACGTTTATGGCACAGCCACATAAAGCCACAGCCAGGACAGATGATTCAATCATAACAACAAACTAGACCTAGCACTGGGATATCCTAGGACTCTGCTGCAGGTATTTCAATTTAGGAAATAAGGCTTGCATGTTTGATTGCAGATGCTCCTGGTGTAACACTACTTCATCTGGTTGCTAAGACCTGAGCGTTTATGCTGAGCTATAGCGTTTAAATGCTATATATATCAAAACAAAGTGTATCAAAATAGAGTCAAGTGTTTAGGGTATGTACAACGTTAATACGGAGGAGAGGCAACCGAGAAACCAAAATAGATATTCCATCAGCCATATAACTTATAGGTTATTCTACTGAATGGCAGTCGCGTGATCGCGTGATGAGAAGGAACTAGAAACGCTGGTTGTCCAGTAATACTGGAATTAGTAACTTACAGCTAGAGATGGAGCTGGGCTGAAGCTGAGCGGTCTGTTATGGTCTGGGGGCCCAGGCCAAGCTAAAAGTCACTGCTGCTGTTGTTGCTATGGCAATAGCACAAGGAGCAACCTGTTTCGGGCAGGGGCCAAAAAACAACGACAATTGCCCATACAAAAGAATCGCTAGCCCAGTGTCCAATCTTACATCAACATTGTAAACCAAGACCTTCAATTCTTTTTTCTCTCCCCAACTTTGCCTTCTGGCTTTTGGTGCTTTCTCTTGTCCGTGCTGGAGCTGGACTTGAACACCGTCGCCTTTACCTTAACCTCTAACGCACCCAATTTAGCTCACCTAACGCCTCGCTGCAGGTTCCCGTTGAACTGTTAAACGCAATTCATCCTGGTCACCGCCTGCTTCGGTCACTTGTCGCTCGTCAAATTGAGACATCGTCGCTGCTTCAATTTATCGACTGTGTATATTTGTTTATAGTCCGATTATATTCCGACTTCATTTGAAAGCTCCTGCCTTCATTATTTTCCCACATACTCTCTGGACGGTTCCACCACCAGCCTCCCTGAAGCGCAAGTCAATATCAACAAAATAACAACAACATGGCTCCTTCTACAAGGCAATCGCAAAACATGGTGCAGATAGTCGAGTACATCCCAGGTAATTCTACACTCTTCACAACACATCATTCATACAATGGCCGCTTGGGTTTCCGAGGTCATGTCGCATTGTTATCCTCTCCAGTTCTCGCCGCTGCTCAGGGCTCCACATTGCTTCATCAACGCCAAGCTTCATGTTAATAACATGCTTCTGCCAACGTCGGCGCTAAACTATATTCCAGATCGACTCTATCTTGCCGCCTATCTCCAACCTCCTACACCAGACACACCATTCCCGTACCCCGAGGAGCCTCAGCCTGCTTCTCCCAAGAAGCGAAGCCAACGGGTTGCTGCGGGTGCGACCCCGCTCGCCGCCAAGTCGACTCGACCGCAGCCCTGCTACTTCACCGTCGACGATACCCTTCTGTACAACGCTTTTCACCATGACTTTGGTCCTCTGCACATCGGTCACCTGTACCGCTTTGCCATTCAGTTCCATGACATCCTAGGCGCGAAGCAAAACAAGGATCGTCCTATTGTCTTCTGGAGTGCTGCTGATCCCAGAAGTGAGCCTACCCGTGTCATAACGATCGCATCGCAAGGAAGCTAACATGAACTCAAGGTCGCGCAAATGCTGCCTGTATGCTCGCGTGCTACATGGTCCTTATCCAGAACTGGCCTCCTCATCTGGCCCTCGCCCCGATTGCGCAGGTCGATCCTCCTCTGATGCCATTCCGAGATGCGGGTTACAGTCAAGCCGATTACG
This sequence comes from Fusarium sp. NRRL 53497, assembly GCA_013184445.1. Classification (NCBI taxonomy): domain Eukaryota; kingdom Fungi; phylum Ascomycota; class Sordariomycetes; order Hypocreales; family Nectriaceae; genus Fusarium; species Fusarium sp. NRRL 53497. Next base: position 44,993 of record JABCJZ010000328.1, on the reverse strand, counting down.
GTATCAGCGTCCAAGATGTTGTCTATGGCGTGTGGAAGGCCAAGGAGGAGAAGTGCTGCGATCTGGATAACTTCGACCTTGACGAATACGAGCGATTCGAGAGAGTCGAGCACGGTGATTTCAACTGGATCACCCCCCATTTCCTGGCATTTGCTTCTCCTCAGCATGCGCCAGTTCAGAAGATTACAGAGGGTTCCGACCTGTACCCATTGCTTCCACGTACTCTAGCCGCTGTGGACGCTCACCCCAAATTGCCCAAGCCTTTCAAGAATGTGCTCAAGCACTTTTCCGAGAAGAACATTGGTCTGGTGGTCCGACTCAACTCACAACTATACTCACCCTCTTACTTCGAGGCTTTGGGTATTCAGCATTTGGACATGATCTTTGACGATGGCACATGTCCTTCGCTCTCAACTGTCCGCAAGTTTATCAGACTCGCTCATGAGACTATCACTGTCCGTAGAAAGGGAATTGCTGTGCATTGCAAGGCTGGTCTTGGCCGCACAGGTTGCTTGATCGGCGCTTATCTCATCTATCGCCACGGCTTCACTGCCAACGAGGTTATCTCATTCATGCGCTTCATGAGGCCTGGCATGGTTGTCGGCCCCCAACAGCACTGGCTGCACCTGAACCAGGGCACATTCCGCGAGTGGTGGGTTGAGGAGAGGATCGAACGCAGATTGAGGAGGGAGATGGCTGCTGCCAACCCAATTCCTAGCACACCTATTCGTGCCATGCAAAAGACAACGCTGCGAAACGGCCAGACTTCGACACCCCCTAACCGAAGCCCTTCAAACCGCACACCGCTGAGTGAAGTCGACCATGACCGCAATAACATTGGGGTCCAGGAAGACTATCTACCAGCTCCCACACCTGGTCAGCCACGAAAGACTGTCAGGGATCGTCATCACCCTTACCAGCGCTCGACTTCCAACGGGGTCGCTGTGGAAGAGCAGTGCACTATTGAGCAAGAAGCTGAGTATATCGCTACACATAGCCAGGCTCACGGCGGCGAGTCTGACGAGGATCTGCACTTGCGCATGCGCCGCCGTAAGGCGGCTTCCCAGTCACCAGCTCGCAGTGAGAAGACTCGATCGGTCAGTCAGACGACAGCTATCTATACGATAGACAACGATGCATCACAAGACGCCGAGAACATTGGCTCTGTGCGAACGAAGCACGTCGAACGGGTTTCTAGTACCCCTGGTGTTCTGACAAAGGTCCGCGGCAGCAAGCGCCAGGGCGAGTCCCCCCTGCGAGCAAAGGACTCTGCCGGTATTCGAAAGACCAGCGGCAGGGTAGGCAGCGCCAGTCACGGCACCTCGGTCACGGCAGCCTCGACAGCTCGCAAGGTTTCTGGTGCTTAGAAAGCCCCGACACAGCGAGCCCAGCCGCTTCAGCGTTCTAACGCGAAGCGAAATGGGCATTTGTACGATTCTACATCACGATCATGATTCACGTACGTCACGGGCAATGTTAACGTATCTCATGCATTGGCGTTTCTGGCTCCAAAGGGCATGAGGGGCGCGTTATGTTTGAATGTTGAAATGATTCCTCCGAAGCATGATTACTCACCGTGGAGTCTTTTGGCTTTCACTTGTTTGCCATTTTCAATTTGCAAGATATTTCAGTTTCTGCAGCATTCGAGCATACAATCATCATTACGGTCACAGGTTGGATGGAGTTTGTCGTGGCCAAGGAGAGAGTAGTTTCAGAGACGTGAACAAAGCATATTGTCTCGGAAGATAAGAGTGGAGGCATACCGGAGTTCAAATTGCGAGGCGTAAAGGCAGGAAAGGCTTGAATTTTGTTATTATGTATCTATTGGTTTGGCATTGGTTTGGTTGTTTTCTGCTTCTTGATGATAGTCAAATAGGGGGCACTGGAGAAGAGAGGGCAAGCGGGCTTTTATGATTGTTATATGTGTTTCAAAGAGCTGAAATAAATCTCTTTTACTGTTCAATCATCGTTCCTCATCATTTATATTCGTCTTGTTGTATAATCTATGTTGCTTTATGTCTCATTCGTGTCAGGTAAATATCATCACACCCGAATGCTCTCAAGAGCAGTCACGACACCCTCCATCAGCTTGGCGGCCTCAGCGCTCGTCATCTCCTCACTCACTGCTAAACACTTGTCCACAACATCACGATATCGACGGCCAACCTTGCTGCCCAGGCCAGGAACGAGAGCCGCACGCAGCACTTTGTCGCGCCATCGATCAGTGGAATAATGTGGCTTGTGATACGTCTGGAGGACCTTCCACAACCCTATTTCGAGGAGTACCAACCCCAGGCTATATATGTCCATGGGCTTGCAGTGAGGAAAACCACGCAAGGAAGCTGGATGTCGATGAAGCGTGAGAATAGATGGATTGCGTGGTGCGACAGAGAGCGCAGTGTCAAGGTCTGGCCGTGAAGCATCGAAACCTGTGAGATAAGGACGTTGTATATCTGGTACAAGCGCCCCTGCAGCAGTTGATGAGTGAGCCGATGCGGAAAAGGCCGAAGGGAAGAAAAGGATGTTGGAGCTGCATAGACTCTTGTGAAGCCAGTCGAGAGAGTGCAGAGACCACAGCGCAACTGCGAGCGTGTGCGCTAGACGGACTCGATCATCAAGGTCAGGAGTCTTGAGGTCTGAACTGGCGATGAGCTCATGGAGTGTCGAGAAAGATGACGAAGGTGCTTTGTATACGAGACCGTATCTACATCGTGAGGTGTCGTCGACATAGCCTACGCAGTCGATGCTATGGAGATCAGGATGGCACTCTGAGGCCGTATGCATCATGCGAGCAAGATCGTCGAGACGACGCACGTGGGTCACACGCTCATCGACATCATCACGATCATAGTCCACCCACTCAATTACAACATCACCCACTAATTCATGTCGCCCCTTAGTCCGACCTCCATCACCACCGTCCTCACTCAGATCAAGTGCAGCACGGGGAACCTTGAGAGCAAAGGTTGGCTTGAATGAGGCCTGAGGCTTGGCGTCGAGGTTGATACGGAGTTTCTTGAGATTGGCGGAGGTGGTAAGCTTGGGATAGACACCGTTCGAGGCTGTCTCGAGGAGAGAGAGCTGTGAGATGTCTCGTTGGGCGAATTCGAGGAGTTGGTGTGTCCAAGCACGTTGGAAGGATGGTAGATGTGAGGGCGGGAAGAGACGTTCGAGGCCATCGTTAAAATCTTAGGTCGAGGTTTAGTAGTTTTCTGACAACAAGACGGCTTTGGAAAATGTGATCTACCTCGCAAGTCCTTTAACAAGTTTACAAACTTCTCTTTGTCTATCATCTGTTAGTTGGCATTTGAGAAGATGGACTTGAGAACTCACCTGCTATAACCCACCTCGCTCTCAAACTCATCTCTTTACCCCAGCACCTCTCACTTATTGTCTTGGAGACCCCATTTGACTTTCGACCCTCCTCGTCTTTTGAACTCTTCCTTGAAGGCGAAGGTGATTTCCTGGGTTTCGATCCAGTCACTTCTAAACTGCCACTCCCCCTCCCACTACCCTCATCAGCAAGCCCATATCTATCCTTAAGCTTTTTAAAGTCTGTCACCGCACTATGAAGCTCTTCAAGGATCTGCAACGCTAGACTCCTCAGCTGGGGATTCCTCGTGCTCTCAAGATGGGCCTCAAGTCTCCCCTCCGCAACGCCCCAATCTCGCCCCCAGACAACGAGGCGCATCTCCTCTATGCGCACTTTGCAGAGCAGTCGCTGGCTATCCGTGTCAAGGTTGGCTGCGGCAGTGAAGAGGTTGTAGGCTCTGACGCAACCGTCGAAGAGTTGGCCTAGAACGCCTACTACTGCGAGGGCGGTTCCCACAGCTTCAGCCATGGTGAGATTGTGGGGTTGAGGTTGGAGGTGGCGAGATGAAGCTTGTGAGAGGTCAGGGTTTTGACACAGGGTGATGATATATTCATAATAATCATTAAATGCAAATTGTGAGATTCAAGATTCAAGATTCAAGTCAATACTACCCAGCTAGAGAAGAACTAGACAGAATATGAGATCGACGCTTAATTAGTCCCAGACCGGCAGCCTTAGAAGGGTTATCGAGATCCAGAAGGTCGGACCCAATCGTTGCATGCATGTTTCGAGTTGATGTGGGTTATTTGTTAGTACCTATTCACTACTAAGTAGTTGCACCATTTGTTGTAACTAGATCTGTTTAAGAAAAATTCTTCTCCGCAAAGATATTCACGAATCTTTCCTCTCCTTTTTACATACACCACCAGCTAGTCTTTTTCCGCTGATTTTTTACTACAATTTCTACTGCCTCGCATATAGTTTGTGGCTCTCCCCCACTTCTTTAGTCGAGGATGACGCCCATGTTAACAATTTGACCTCCTTCAATGAGGAAAATGATATTCGCCTTGTGAACAGAGTGCAATTGAAGAGTGATAGCTAATACGACTGCGCCCCTTGTTGCCCTCTCGAGAGCAACAGATGTGGACGATGAACAAGAGCACGGGCAATTGCAAGACGTTGTCTGACTAACTGATAGACGTGAGGCAGAAGGACCACATTCCGTATCGTAGCTATCAGGAAGGGCTGTAATAACATCTCGAATATTGTCTAAAGGGTAAGCTTCTTCAATCTCAGCATCTGTAGCTTCATGACTAGGAGGTGCTCCCAAGCCAACACTGATCCGCGCACTGCCGTCAAAGAGTGCAGGATCTTGAGACTAGAGCAATCGCATTAAGTCGGCCAGGATGGGCAAAGAAAAAGTTCTTGGATGTTACCTTTGCACCACCCCGGCTGTGTTTGTCCGCAAGGGCTAGGAGACTATTCTCCTCCAACCGCCTTAGACAGCATCCACAGCCTTTGAAGAAACAAGTTTGGTTTGTAGGCGACGATTCCAAAACCCAACCAAGCAAAGAAATCCACTATGGGCCCCCACACCCACAAGTCTGAGGAACAAGTCGGCGAACATGTTATCCATGGATCGGATATGGTCGAGCGTGTTTGCGCAAGTACTAAGTCCTCCAACAGTCAAGCCAAAGATGATACCAGAGCCAGAAAAGGTAGCGCCAACAAAGACTGCACTGACCATGGCGAGACTGAACAAGCCCAAAGATGGTCGTATTAACCAGATGAGGCCCTTTATAACGGAGCTGAAAGGTTTCACATCGTCCAGTTGATGATCCTTCGACTCTTCTTCCTTCTGAGGTTCTTCTTCCTTGTCTTTACCTAGTTGTTGAGAGTCCAGTGGTTACTTGGATTCCGACACTTGGGCTTTCTTGTTCAGCTGAGTGTCATACTGGAGAGTTGAAGTGCGAACCGAATCGCCGTACACAGATCCTGCACCGCTCTTCCTAAATGTCTGGAGTTTGGCCATGCGCGCAAATTTACCATCTTCCTGGGCCATAGGCTCGTCATAAGCTTTTTGCTCAACGACTCGACCGGCCTTCATGACAACAATGTTGTCAGCGTCGCGGATAGTTGACAAGCGGTGCGCAGTAGAGGTGATGATGGTTCGCTTCTCAGCAGCGGCTCGTCCAACAGCAAGCCGGATTCTCTTCGCACTAGAAGAATCGAGAGCTGCGGTTGCTTCATCCAGGACAAAAGCCTCAGGATCAAGGATCAAAGCCCGAGCAAGTGCAATACGTTGTCTTTAAACACCGCTAACAAGCGACCCCTTGGGGCCAGCAGTTGTACTATAACATAATTCAAGACGGTCAATGAAGCTGGCCATGAATAAGAACAAGCGCAATGGCGCCGATTCAGGATTACTTTATGACCTTTTCGTTGATAGCATTATAATAATCAAGGGAACCAGAGGCAGCTTCGCTAGCACCAAAGTTGCTGCCGTCTGCAGCGCAGGTGACTACATTGAAGTTATCGATGAGTTGACCAAACTGGATGCCCATAAGAGGGAATAGGACGCCAGCTCCAACCGCGCAGATGGTACCCAATGCGATCGGAAAGTAGTCGACCACGTTGAGCCAGCGGCAAAAAGGAGTTCGAGGTAGATGAGGCAAGTCTTGAGAGACTGCCCGAGTATCAGTATCATTTATTGTTTACATGCATCGTCCCAAAGGTTTAGGGTAGTTGAATTGACTAACAGAAGAAACCATTCTTCGCCTTCTCCGTAGCCACCTGATCAGGCTCGACGACCATGGTTGTGACTGTTAGTCAAGTGGTAGGACATGATTTTCCCGACAGCGGACTCATGATGTGCTACGGAAAAGTCTGGTGTCGCCCAGGGAAACTGCCGGTAGATACAGAAAAGAACGGAGGACCCTCGGCAATCAGCGCTGTACGTCAATGTTCAGTCAAGGAGCTGATTAAGGAGCACCTGGGTCAAGAAGGCCCTGCAATGCAAGTACTGCTGTCCATCTGGCAAGCTCATCGGCCTAGGCATTTGTCCACATGATAGATACAAGGGCTTGCATTGTGTGCCGCGCTTGGCAGTCCATTCTGGCATAGACCTAATGGGTCTCCCAAGTGTTAGAACGATGCTCGACAGGGAATCAGGAAATTGGCAGCGGCCCACCGAACCCACAGAGAGAAGCTCATCGAAGGCAGCCAAAAGTGAGGGTTACGATCAGCATGTTGATCAGAGAACCCTTGAAGCAGATGGCGGCGTTGATACGAGGGTATCTTGGTGACTGGTAGAATGTTTATCCTCCAACTCCAATACGTCTGGCCAACGTACGCCTGTACGGGCGCATCAGGGCAAGAATCATATAAACTAGAATCTTAGTATTAGTCAAGCGAGTCGGTGGACGGCGTGGGATGAGACGATTTGCCTGAAAAACCCGAGCTTGAAAGATCTTAGGACGGACCAGATTGCAGGGGTCAGCAATATCAAGAAACCCTGAGCCAAACGGAATGTGGGAGAGGATCAGATAAGATGATGTGATTGATATGATAAGATGCGATTTGACATGGCGCAAAGGCCAAGAAGACAAAGGATGGAATGAATGGCCGAGCATCGGAAGTGATCGACACTTGCTTTTACTATATTTGTAACCCAATGTATCGTCTTGGCAGCACCGGGCGGCACCGGGCAGCATCTCGCTCGAGAAAGGCCAATATTTGAGGCGGTTTAGAAACTGTCGAGGAGTTGCGGAAACAAACGACCCGTTGTTCATGGTAAGGGCCATTGAATTAGTGCGAGCAATCCCTGACAAAGGCCGCAGACGTGGAGAAATGGTGGAGAGACACCGGAAGGACTACTTCTTATCGGAGCAAAGAAACCGCTGTTTGGACGCTAGACTTGCTTAGCTGAAGATCAATGTCCCGAGAGGCGTTATTATGCTTATTCCGTCGTCAATTCGGTGGGGACGGCAATTGGGGTTTTCGGAGAGATTGATGAGAACGACAAGTCTAATCTTTCTGGTGTATCAGTACGGAGTACATCCTCCCTGGTTCTTGACTCAAATATCGGGAAGTGGGAGCATGCATGGGACCAAACAAGAACTCTTTTGTGGGCCGATCTTGGGGAGGAGATCCTCCAAAACACTGCTTCATCGGTTATAATACCTGATCCAGAATCCAGAAATGAGTTTGCATGATTGGGTCACAATTAGAGTTGCATTTTGGCATAATCATATGCTTAAATCACTCACTTATCAGATGTATTGGACTTCACAAGATCTTGGCGCGTCATCCATGAAGAGACGAACTCACCCTTGCTGCCTAGGTACCTATGGCACTTGATCTGAGAGTCTGTGCAGTGCTGTGCTCTGCGACTTGACTTAACGGAGAGCGTCCAGGAAACCTCTTGTGTCCAGAACCAGCACGTGCCAAGATGCTGATCTTTTCGAGTTTCAGAAGGCAGTATCTAGTAGGATCAAAGCCCTGCTCTTGAGTCTCTTGGTGTTGCATATATAAGAGGGGATGAAGCACGACGATGTTTGAGAAGAGATCATGTTTGTAGATATCTAGAGGTGCGCCCGTTCTAGACAGCTTTTCAGAAAGAATCTGTCACCTAAAATCGCAACTGATCACGACCAACACAATGAGCCAAACGACTCTCCGCACCGACCGCCTCGAGCTTCGGCCTCTGAGCTCCAAACACGGAAATTATATATACCAACTCGACTCAAACCCTGAAGTAATGAAATACATCGGATACGGCAAGCCACTCACACTCGACGATTCGACGATTGTACACAAGCTGCTCCTCGAGACAGCTTCATTTGGATCGGGTCTTGGATGCTGGGCTGGATTTGCTGGCGACGAATTTGTGGGCTGGTGGGTGCTGGCACCCAGTCAAAGCAACGACGATCCACCTCAGGTGAACAAGAAGCGAGTGGAGTTTGGCCTACGCATTCTCCCCAAGTTCTGGGGCCAGGGGTATGGAAAGGAAGGTTCTCGAGCACTGGTGAAGCATGCCGTTGATGATCTCGGCGTGGAGGAGGTTTTCGGTGAAACTATGGCTGTGAACCAGGGATCGCGCGCTATCATGGCAAAGATTGGGCTCAGACATGTCCGGACGTTTCACAACAAGTATGATAACCCCCCTCCTGGAATTGAAGAGGGTGAAGTGGAATATCGGGTTACGAGGGATGAGTGGTCATCGCAGCAAGCGTGTGCGGCATAGCTGAGATGTATCAGAATGTGAAAGTTGAGGATTTTAAAACCCATCTGGAGCGAATACTTGAACGTTTGGTTCCTTTGAATAATACTTACTGGGCTGAACTCTGGCATAAATTTCAAAATACGAGAGTCAAGTTGATCTCGATACTATCTCGACGGGTTATGCTTACTGGCATTCCGAACTTGTAAGGAGAATTGCCCTGAAGTAAAAATTGACCATTGCATACACAGTAGGAATAGAGGGTGCCACTGTTACTTGTCGATTACCGATCTTCTGAGTCTTCGTGAACCGGATGCATCAGCTGGTGGTGGTAAGTCCATTTGATACAAGAGATGAGAGACGCACAATTGTGGAACATGTGGGCTATATCGCGCATTGTTCTTACGTGGTTTATCCCAAACAGTATAGACGGCATCCTCCGCGTGACGGCATGTGATAAAAAGACATGGGATGGATCTAAGAACAGTCTTCGATTATCACTCGGCTCGACCATGGCTTGGCATGAAGGTCCCTGGTAAAACGGTGAACCGAGGGTCAACGCCTGGCATCAGTCACTCGGGATTAACCGCTTGAATAAAGCCAGTTAAGACTAGACTAAAATACTAGTCAGGTTCTTAATTCCGTGGGGGCTCTTCTCTTTCTGCTATGGAACATGATTGTTATATGATGTTCCTGCAAAGTTGTCAACAAGACCGCTGTTAGGTGTTGACCTTGAGCCTGGTTCCTGGTCAACGGTGTTACCTTATGACAGTACAGATGATTCATTGACTGGAATAGAACTCGGTAACTTACCCAGAGACCTTGGAGCATACGTTGCTGTGCCGTAGGTATTCCCGAACCACGATATGGATCCATAAACTGTGAGGATTTACCATGCATCTTTTGCTAGTTGCAGTGGGCTCGGACGATCCCAAGCTTATGCCAAGCCACTTGATGCGACCAGGGTCCAAAGGCAACCTTTTCGGCATCGTACTGTAAGTTAAATTAATCTGTTTGCCATCATTTTTAGGTTTACCATGAGTTTATTGGTCCATTCTGCATCTAGTATTGTGGGTGGTGTTGGCTCGTGGGAAAGTAGAGTTATTTCCAAGACTGCCATGCCACTAACACAACACAACCCATGCTCCCTTGGATGGATGAAGCCATCGACGACAGGATCTTATCCATCAATCAGATTAGATAAAAATTTTCACATAATCCATGTTCCGATCTCGGGTCAGTTCCCCCACTCGTTTGCCACTTGTAATCTGATCCTGTCCTTTGGCCAGCTGCGGACCCGTCCTAGGAAGGAAAAGACCAACTCTGAACATCAGTCCAGCCCAGAGACCAGTGATTCAATCGCTCCTTGGCTTGAAGGCTCGTTCACCCCCGAGGCAAGGTGCACGGGATCATTACAGGGGAAAGGGTTCCGCGTGGAGGGAGGGTTCCGGTACAGAACCAACAGATAGTGACAGAGAACTGACAATCGCCTAATGTCTGTCCTTTGCATTTGCCCATGTCAGTGTTACATTGGACTACATAAAGAATGCAGCAGCTCCCATTCTTGTTCTCACTCTTCTCATCACAGTTCAAGCGTATTGCGGCCTCAATCATATATCACTACACTATCTATTAGTGTCGAGCTCAACAACAACAATGTCGGCCCTGGCAAAGATCCGTGAGGGCCTCGCCCGTGAGGACAACACTGCAGTGGCCCAGACTCTGGCTCCTCACGAGAAGGAGATCCAAGAATCTCCCGAGATCGTCACAGAGACTGGCCCTAATCACGACAAGGAGGCCACTGCTGGTGCTCTCCCCCCTGATGAGAAGGGCAACGAGTCCGATGTGCCCAGCGAAGACGTTCAGACTGGTGTCAAGGAGATTCAGGCTATTACCCTCACTTGGGGCAAGGGATCTCTGGCTGCTCTCTTGTGTCTGTAAGTTACCACCCATAAGACATTCTTGGTGCTTGAATTAACCATACTCCAACAGCATTTGGACTCTGTTTCTCATTAGCGGATTCCGTGGTTCTTTCTACCTCGTCCTGGTCCCCTATGTCACCAGCGAGTGGCAGGCTCATTCCCTCATGACCACCATCCCCATCGTGTCAGACGCCATGACTGCGGCCTGCTACATCCCCATGGCCAAAGCTCTCGACGTCTGGGGTCGAGCTGAGGGCTTCCTCCTCATGAGCGGCTTTGCAACTCTGGGGCTAATCCTTATGGCTGTCTCCCATAACCTCGCTACCTTCTGTGCCGCCCAGGTCTTCTACTCTATCGGCTGGGGAGGCATGATCTACGCTGTTGGCGTCCTCGCTGCCGATGCCTCTAACCTTAGGAATCGAGGTTTGGCTTTTGCCTTTACTTCCTCTCCTTACATGATTACTGCTTTCGCTGGTTCCAAGGCTGCCGCCGCCTTTGTTCTCGATGTCAAGAACTGGCGATGGGGTTTCGGCTGGATCGCTATTGTCCTGCCTTGTGTTACTATTCCTCTGTTCCTTGTCCTCAAGGTCAACCTCCACAAGGCTTTCAAGAAGGGTACAGTCACCAAAACTCATCGAAGTCGCGGATTCCTTGGTAGCATCTGGTGGGCTTTCAACGAGTTCGATAGTGAGTAACATAGCGAACCTCCTCCAATGGCTCAAATACTAACGATCACAGTCACCGGTATCTTCCTCTTCGGTGGCGGTCTCGTCGTCTTCCTTCTTCCATTCAGCCTCGCTGCTCATGCTCCTAATGGCTGGGCCACCGGTTATATCATCGCCATGATTGTCGTTGGTTTCTGCACCCTCATCTTCTTTGGTGTTTGGGAATACTGGCTCGCTCCAGTTCCCTTCTTGCAAGGCCGCTTCCTCCTCGACCGCTCCGTCGTCGCCGCTTGCATGATCGATCTGACCTACCAGATCTCTTACTACACCTGGAACTACTTCTTCACCTCCTTTTTGCAGGTCGTTGTTAACCTTGGTCCTGCTGAGGCTGGATACGTCAACTCCACTTTCCAAGTCGTCTCTGGTGTTCTTCTCTTCATCGTCGGCTTCCTCATTCGAAAGACAGGTTTCTACAAGTGGACCTTCTACTTCGCCGTCCCTATCTACATCTTCGCTCTCGGCCTCATGATTCATTTCCGCGCTCCTAACCAGTATGTTGGATACATCATCATGTGCGAGATTTTCATCTCTATCGGCGGCGCCGTCTTTATCTTGGTTATGCAGCTTGCTGTTCTTGCTGCTGTTGCTCATCAATATGTTGCTGCCGCTCTCGCTACGCTATACGTTGCTGGAGGTGTCGGTGGTGCCGTTGGTGGAGCTATCTCTGGCGCCATCTGGACAAATACCTTTATCCCTCAACTCATGAAGAAGCTACCTGAATCTGAGCTCCCCAACGCTGCTCTAATTGCTGGTAACATTGTCAATCAGCTGTCCTATCCTATCAACAGCCCTACTCGACTTGCCATTCAGGAGTCCTACGGTTTTGCTCAGGTCAGAATGCTTGCTGCTGGTGTTGGCATTGCTTCCTTGTTCTTCATTTGGGTTCCCATGTTGAGGAACATCGACGTCAAGAAGTTGAAGCAGACCAAGGGTCTTGTCTTGTAGTTTTCCTTCAAGTACAACATCGGCAGTACTTATATTAACTGTATTCTACCGTATCGTCAGTAGCTTGTTACTATGATAGTATTCAGTTTTGTATCAACTCATCGTTAAACAAAGGGAACTTTCGGCTGTGGGTTAGAATGCATCGCTAGAACTTAGTATATATGGCACAAACCAACGAGTGAGAACACTTCTTGAGCCCATGTAGACTTGACACCATCCATCAACATATAATCAGGTCATACGAATCGTCTCAGAGCAACTGTAAAGGCCCGATGTCTTCTATCCATCATCATAACCTATTCTGAACCTTATCCCGACACATACGACCATACCTATTAGAGAACTCGGGATCCCGTCCGCTCTCCCACAGATAAACTAATAAAGGGCGGATTAGTAGTTGGGTCGGTGATGACCAGCGAATCCCCGCTGTTGTATGTTATTTTTGCTCGGTCCTGATCTGTGATGTTGTTTTCGTGGTGTTGTGAGGGGCTGCTTTATGTGTTGGTGGTGACTGTGAGTGAGCTGTGCTGCAGGGAAAGGGGTCACAAGCCTGGATTAGAAATTGAAAAGAAAATATGTTTCCAGACTATAGGACACTGTTGAGATTATTATTTTCGTTATACTTTTAAACCTCGATATTTTCCTTGATAGAAACTTCCTTCAACCGTTGGCTGTGTTGAAGCATCTGGCTCATGTTGGTTGCAACACCCCGTATTGTCACTGATATCCAAAGCCGCATCCAGTTACACAGTTATCCAAACAAGCATTGACTTTCGTTTGTATTCAACGTTGATCGTGATATGAACATAAACAACCACCTCATAGACGATTGTAACTAAGCATTTGTCTCGAGTCCACGGCAACCATTCAAGCAAAACAAGTCTAGACACCAGCCACATATCCAAAGCAAATATCAGCCAAACTAAAAGATCATCCATGTATTCATCTCATCTGATATGATGTAGTAGCAGATTTTTAGTCTGCTCATATTGTACCAAAAACTGGTGCCGCTCCCCTGCCACCACTTAACTCGCTCGGCAATCATGCAGCTGTGTGCAATTTTTTCGATTCATTGTCCTTCCCAATATAGCAAATAGAAAATGCTCTGCCAACGCCGGACACCTTGGCGCCCATCCTGCACTGGACGAAGCTCGCTTGTCCTGGTTCTGGCCGTGGGTTTAGTAGACCTTCTTCTTCTCGTCGATGCTGAACTGGCCTGGACCGCTGTTGACGAGAAGCAGGAGTCCACCGACGATGGACAGGATCTGGAAGAAGTCGTACTTGGCAAAGTCCTTGTGGGGGTGGTGCTCGTGAAGCTATGTAGCTTGTTAGCATTTTACATGCGATTTGACAGAACTATGAGTTGAAACTTACTGTCCAGAAGTTGTTGACCAAGAGGTTGAAAATGCTCAGAATGACAACGAGCAGAGTGGCGCTGTACTTGGCCTTGAAGCCAACAACAACCATGACGCAAGAAATGCCTCCAAGTGAGGAGACAATGACACGCCAGAGCGACCACTCTCCACTGAAGACAAATCCGATGAAGAGGAAGATGAGCAGAACGCGACCAGCAAGCTGGAAGTACATCTTGCGATCCTTTTCGTCAATCTGGGGAAGACCAGCAAAGACCTGAGTCTTGCGAACCCAAGAGTCAGACAGGACCATGACGAGGCCACCAATGACAGAGAGGTTTCGGAGGAAGAAGTTCAGATCGAAGATGAGACCGTAACCCAAAGCCTGAGTGATAACAACGCCCATGAGACCGGCGACAGCGTAGTCGGAGTGCTTTCGGATGATGACAAGAGTGGAGCACGAAAACATAGCGATGATGTTGACAAGCAGGAAGAGGTGGGTGATACCAGAAGGAACTGTCGAGTGTTAGTACAACCAATCACCTTTCCCTTGGACTGGGATGCAAGGCGCATCTTACTGTGGCGATAGTCCTTCAAGTAGAGCAGCTGATCGGACCATTGAGTGACGATACGGAGGGCATCTTCGAAGAAAGTGACGACGATCAGGAAACGGCCAATGGCAGGGAGATAGCTGTCAAAGAGGACAAAAGGTCAGCTCTCAGAGCTCCAAACGCATTTATAAAGGACGTCGCTCGACTCACGGCTTGACAGGCTCGCTGATAGTGTCGAGCGCATCCTCAATCTTGCTAGTATAGGGACGAATCTGCTCGAGAATGCCCTCACCCTGCTGGGGATCGGCAGTCTGGGAGCCACCACCGTAGGGCGCGGGGCCTCCGAGGCCATAGCCAGAGTTGAATCGCTGTGACATGGCTGTAGAGAGTTTCGTTTCGGATGGAAGCTGTTTCACGTGCAGACCTGCTGACGGGCGAGACGAAACAGGACGATGCTTCGAGAGAGAGTTGGACTGTATAAGCTGATGATGATCGCCGTGGAGAGGAAGAGAGAAGGAGACGTCGGAATTGGACCGAGGACGTTTGAATCGACCAGGGAGGATAGCAATAAAGTTGCAAACGGGGGTTGGTTGAGAAGGACTACAAACAAAGGTTAATAAGTAAAGTAAAAAGAGTGAGGAAAAGGGCAAGGAGAGGCAAGACAACAAGAATGAGACGAGGCGTCGAGGCGAGCTGTCCTTTGTGATTCAATTGGAAACGATGACCTCAGCTCAGACGAGACGAGCCGAATAAAGAAAAAGAGCTGTACAGTAGATTGGCCTAGGTTAGGGTCGGGTCTGATTGTACAACGGTGTCCTTTAGAGATCCCGTGATGGAGCATATTGCCGTCCCACTTTTTAGCTCCCCTCCCTCCCTTTCTATTTGTGCTTCAACTAAGACCATGACCTCGAGCTACTGCCGAACAGAGGGGGAATCAAAGGTACCAACTACCTAACTCTGCAGGTGCTCTCAGACCTCCCCTCTTTCCCAGGTCTTCTTCTCTCCTACAGGCAAGGCAGTACCTGACCTTAGCAAGGGCCCCAGCCACCCCCATCACCACTTTGGTTAGGGCCGGGAGCTAAAGACTCCAAGAATGGAAACCTTTCCAATGGAAGCTACCTCAGTGGCGCAACACGAACACCACTACGGAGTATACACAACCTAGACTTTACAAGTCAGAGCTCTTTGACTTTGTAGACTATCTGTTTGAACAGTTTCTCTCATGTTTGCTCAACAACTACCTATTAACCTATCCGTACATACTCGTACAAGTGAGCAAGGTAAGCTTCATTAGTCAACAATAGCCTTCCCTCAGCTCCAAGCCACCAACCCTTCATGCTGACAACAGAGGACTCAATGGATAGGCCAGGCTCTTTAAACCACCCGTATTATCATACTCGATTCTCCCTTCATTGACAGCATTTCGCAACTCTTCGCTCAGCACGGTCCGCTCACCTGTTACTGGGTTCCACTCCCAACCCTCCTTCATCCACATCCATCTCAGATATGCCCTGAGTTCCTTATCATCTGGACGAACCCTCATCCATTCAGGCTGGAACTCTGGCCCTCGGCCACCACCGTTCCAGTCTGTCGCTCGGCCGAGTAACTCATCCCGACAGAAGATACGCCAGCTGTCTAGAGCATACTTGCCTTGGGTAAGATGCCCAATCTCCCAAGCTTCTAGATCTTGTTGCTCCAATTCTCTGTCCACGGACATTGCATCATCCCCGCCACGTTGATGGAGACTCAATAAAGGGTCAAAATCTCGGTGGTCATACTTCTTCACCCTGTAGTATGTGCCAGCCATGGGAGGATTATTCAAGAAGCCCTGAGCATACTTCTTCATCAAAGCTACGCGATGTTCTGCAAGCCCAAGATGGCGTATCATGCCAACAAGCGACTCAGTGTTTTCATCGCAAGCAATATGCGCGGGTGTCGGAAATCGCCTCTTGACCTCATAGAATATAGGAATTGCTTGTGTGCCCTTTGTCCGGATTAGGAATGTCACGACCACTAACAACCAGAATGGTTCGTGTGCAAACTTCTCTTGAATGAGACCAAACTCAGGCGATATGAGAGGCGCGAAAGGGACCGAAGGAACAGTTCCCCGCTGTGGCCGCTTTCGCACAAGGGTGATGGTTTGTTTAGACGCATCAGCTGCTGAAGAGGCTGTAAAGTATGGTGATATTGAACTTTGAGGCTTGACAATCGGGGTCTCGTCGCCCATAGCGACTTCTTGTGGGGAACACTGCCCATCAGCAAGCTTATTAGCACTCGGAGTTTGATAAGTCTCCTGGCCGGGTGTTTGTGATGCTATAGAGACAGGTGCTTGTGAAGAACCAAGAGGTAGGCGAAAGTGAACATTCCACTTAATAGGGTTACTGCTCTCTTCTGAACGTTCCTCATGAAGTTGGTCAGACCAGTAATGGGATGTTGTGAGACAAGTCTTTGTATTTGCCGTTGTCTCTGTGTTTGAATTTGACTTTGACTTTGACGAATGCTTTGGCTGATGCAGCTGATCCTCAATTTGTCCGGAGATATATGGTGGTCGGATTTCCGGGTCGAACTCAAGCTCTTTTGCCAGGGCAATCAGCCGATCGGTCAATTCCCAAGGCTCCTCACCTGGTGGACGATCCTGTCCATCCAGTATATACCATACATATGCAAGGACATCTTGGGCTTGTAAACCGTATTTGTTGTTCGAGTGAGTTTCTCGCATGGAGTTGGCGCGTTCGATTAGATACTGCCAATCTTGAGCACCTGCTAACACACTCTCCTGGAGAAGCTTCTCAGTCTCGTTTGGTGCCTGATGGGACTCGATGACGTCGGCGAGAAAATCCTGGGCATCTGAAGAGACATCGAACACGGAGAGGACATTGGAGCCGAAAAGACGCGCTGTGGAGCCAGCCATGTGGATCAAGCCTTTTTCGAGGGTGAAGGATGTGATACGAGTATGCACGAGATGTATCTCGCTCTGATAAAGGCAGATTTTCGGAGATATATTACCTAGGCGATAGTGACTATCATGACCGAAGAATATATTTGAGAAATCCGGTTTGTTGCTATTTCTTTACGTATAGCAACTGTAGGCTAAATTTGCCTTTGAGATATACGGAGTTGAAGTGAGGAGAAGTGAGCTGAGCTGAGCTGAGTTGAAGAAATTAATGTCGGTCCAACTCCACGCCCTCTGTGTACGGGCAAATGAGCCCAAACTATCTCCCTGGGTGCTGGTGTTGCTCTCGAAGTTGCATTACTCATTCGTCTCTTTCTCAACTATCATGGTGAGTCCCTTGACATCATACGCCTTATCGAGTCAGAGCCGGTGAACGAACCGGGACTCAAAGCAGTGAATGTCAGTGGAGAACGAAAATCGGCCCCACGATAATAATGGTTAGTGTTTGAGCAACCGAGACTTAAAGAATGAGTATTTTCTTATAGGAGACGTCAGAATCCATCATGGTTATAGATAAGAATCACAAGAGACGCAACACTGTCTCAAATCAGACAAGATACTCCTAGCTACGTTATTGGACTGAAGCTTTGAACTGGGACTATCCAGCTAACCTGGACTCGTCGTTGACTGGCTTCATTGATTGATCCCTGAAAACAAGTCCTCCACGTGTCCAGGTGACCAGGTTGTGCACAGCTGCAGTGATACCTGAGCACGCAAGGACGCTAGAAGCTCGTTGCTGCAGGGCCTTTCTTCACACTTAACCTGCAACTCGGCTTAGAAGTGCCGTTCAGTTCTCTATCAGCGGGTACGCAACTCCACGTCGCGATTCACTTGCATGGTACCTGCTCTTGTCCGCCTTGGCTGCTTGACTGAACATTGTCTCGGTGAGCCTCAAGTAGCGACAGGTCACTCTTCAGCCTGACTTGAGTATGGACAGATGCGGTGACGAGATATTGATACCTGGTTGGGTCGCGTGATGAACAGTGGGACAAGATGTGTCGACAAACAGCTGTACAAACGCGCCAGACGAAAGATAATTGCCAAGTATAATAAACACCGAGCAATAGAAAGATCATTGATCTTCCAATATCGCATTTTCTTCACCATTGGAGTTCTTTGAAACAGGTGCCACCCCATCAAGTGACGCCGTTTCTGTCCGCCCTTCGCCTTGGATAACGCCAACCCGATACTGACCAATCAGAAGCCTTGTCTTCTCGCTCCGCCCGAAGCTGTGGTCCGACTGGCGAGTCACGTGCATAGATCTCGCCTTCGTGCTTCGTCGCCGTCCTCCCGTCTCCGCTCCGCTCAATTCCATCTTCTCTCCGTCCCGATAAACCGCCCACCGCGCCCTCTCCGTTCCCTACAGAACCTGTATCATCACCATCAAACCATCATCCAAGAGATGAGTAGTCGCGGCGGTAAATTAGCCCCAGAAGTCAATCGGTAAGTCGCTGCCGCTTCCAAGCCTGGCACAGACACCACGAATCAACATTTGAAATCATGCGCCTCGTCCATCACATCGCATTCTCGACCCTGATCGACCCTCTAAAAACACATGCCTGCACTCCCTGACATTTGCTAACCATTTCTCAGAGCTCTGTTCGTAAAGAACTTGAGGTATGATAGGAATAACCACAACATGTTGCGCCTGAACGACGACTAATCGATATCGACTCACAGTTACAACGTTACTCCGGAAGAGTTGTTCGACCTCTTCGGAAAGTTTGGCCCAATTCGGTATGCACAGACCCCGATATTCGACACGCGACATCTGCCCCCGACGACAACAATGCAATCGCACCCAGTCGAGATGCGCTTTGCGATTTTATACTGACAGTGTTTGTAGCCAGGTTCGACAGGGTATCGCCAACAACACCAAGGGTACCGCCTTCGTTGTCTATGAAGACGTAACCGACGCCAAGCAAGCCTGCGACAAGCTCAACGGCTTCAACTTCCAAAACCGATACCTCGTTGGTACGTGATTCTCCGTCTCTTCGTTTGTGGTGGTTATCATCTTGGACATTGCCCTGGACCTGAGTATCCTGGCAATTGAATACTGACCAAATAAATTCACAGTTCTATACCACCAGCCCGACAAGATGGCCAAGTCAAAAGAGGACCTCGAAGCCCGTCGGGAATCTTTAGCTCAGCTCAAGAAACAGCACGGTATCGATTGACAATCCGACCGGTCTGTGGATAGCCTGCCTAGGAATTCGAAATCCTCGTCTGCAGGCCGGTCTTCGTCTTCTCCCAAATCTCCCTCGCCGGATCCGAAGACGATCCTCCGAAAAGGCAGGGGCCCGACCAACAAAGCAACCGCCAAGAGCCACGCATCCTCCCGAGTCGTCCGCTTCGATGACGGACTTCGACCTGCACTGACCTGTGCATGATGTATCTTTATTCTATCGCTTTTTTGGAGGGGGCTCTAAACAGGAGCCCAAATACGCATCAGCTCTGAGGTGGTTTTACTATTGGTTCGGACTTCGCTTGACAGCAAACACCTCTCCTTTTACGGTCCTGGGAATTAGGTGCACTGGGGAAATTCAAGGTTGATTCAGCAAGTGGCGATACGACCAGTCACAAACTGCTTTTTTAAACATGGCCTGGGAAAGGAAAGGCCTTGATGACGTTGTTGCCTGTTGATAGCTTTTGGTGCATTTCGTGTCTTTTATTTTTATTTTTATATTCGATCTGGAAGCCTTGGCCACGAGTAGCCAACACCCCCCTTTTCGCTCGCCGTTACCATCTGCCTGATGGACTTGAGACCATACAGATGTGTGATGTGCAAATGGGCCTGACTTTCCATTCCCCTCTGGGGTTTTTTACGTTGCGCTTACTACGAAACTTGATATTGACAATGGGGAGAGAAACGGATAAACACTAGCAACATAGAATGAAGTCAGTTTGATTCGGTAATGAGAGAATCAGTTCTCCTCAAAAGCTTCTGGTCTTGAGTGGCCTTTGCTATGTTCATACTCTTTGAACCTAAAGCTGCGTGGCGTACTACGTAGTAAACACTCCGTGATCATGCTGTCTTATTGAAGCTTCTGAATATGGTCTGGATCATTTCTATGAAGTGCAATCAATACTGTAGACTACTGCCTGAACGCCACTCACTCATGAAGTGGAAATTGATGTTGTGGGCTCCTGTACAGTATAGTTTCTGAAGTCAACAGATTCAAGATCCTGGTTATCACCAAGGACGCCACCAACAACAGACACATGGATCAGATGCAGACATCCCCATAGGTGATAATGCATTAAAATGCCGCAGTTGGACGGTTGTAGATAGATCGATGTCATCGTGATGCTTAACCCTCTTGAGAGTTGCCAAGTCCGAGTTGTTGGTTCGAAGCGGCATTGAAGTATAGGAAGGCAGAGGATGCGTTGGTTTGTTCAGGCTGAGTCAACTGGCGTACGATTAGAAAGATGGATCTCTCTGAAGCAATATCTAGTCTGATACAATTTTATACTTGCAGTTGAGATTCGAATCATGTTCACTAAGCTATGAATCATGAGTAGTAGCAATCTGAAGGCATTCGGGAAGTGGATGAGGCAGCTTTAGACACCTCACACGTCACATCACATAATTGATATTCACCAACACACATCTTGCGGCATCATCTCAAAGGAAACATACCACATAGTCGTGATCCTTTCCAAGAGCCTTCTAGCAAGCCCTGAACAAGCCGTTCGCTAGGTCTCAAGGCTGTCGCTTAGAAAACGCCTTGCCAGACAGAAAAATGGCCATTGCAAATGGTTTGTTTTCTCGGTCGCATCACGCGTGACCTGCACTGCGGACAAGAAGAAAAGACTGCCGATTTACCAGTCGGGCCGCGCATGAGGTCGCGATATCAGCCGTGGAGAGCTGTGACTGGCTCTATAGCCGCCAGACCATGGGCTTGTGGCTGAGTGCGGGAGGCTTTGAATAAAGTGAACCAACATCGATTTTGAGACAAGTATTGTTGTTTGAGGAAATGGAAAGAACAGAAGTTGATTATTGATTGATCATGTCGAGAAGTTATGAAGTGTTGAGTCATCTTGAAAATAGGTCATTCGGTGAACGGCAGTTTGTTTAATTTTACCAGAGGCGAAAAACCAAGTACAACCACGCCAAGCCTCTAGAACCGATCATTAACCAACATATCACCAACAAGAAAACTGCGTGCACTTCATTTATCTACCGAAGGATTCATTCCTTCGATCTAATGGTGGGTATCTCCATACCCGCGTCCATCGTCATGGCATGGACCATCACCTGGAACTTCACAGCCACAGCTGGGACCTTATAGCTCCTCTACCTATTACGACCTGTGAATAGTGGTCTGTATTTTTTCAATCCACATCCACGGCTATAGTTTCTTTCCTATCTTGGCCATGGTGCCTTGAGCCCCTCATGTGTCCTTGTCCCCGGCCTTGAGGCTCATCACCAACCGTCAAAGGCCGCAGCTAAGGGTCTCTCTATGTAAGTAGCTGTCAGCTCCAGTCTTGTTCTTTGGAGGTATGATATAAAGCTATACCATCACCACCACAAACTCTTGAAAATACTATCATCACATTGCAGTTTCTTCCAAGTCAATGTCTCCCCCTTCATCTCGCTTTAGTAGACTATCTCTCGAGAGTATGTCTCCAGAAACCCGCTCTCGCACTAGGGCTCAATCCCTCGCTAGGGAAATAGAGCAGCCTCATCATGATGAATCATCTTCAGACTCAGAAACAAGCTCAAATAGCTCTGGTTATGAAGACTACAGCTCCGAATTCGATTATGATGAGCCCTCTGTCATTCGATCACCCACTAAGCTCACATACCTTGTCGACCACCTCCCAGAAAACACCAAATCAATCGTTCGCGATACCTTCAAAGAACCCCCAAAGATCGCACTGGAAAAGTGCCGTCGCATAGACGATACGTACGCGTTCCAGATGACAGAGCTTGTCACACGCTCTGTGAGGATCCGCGCACCAGAAGACGGTACTTCCAAACTCAGCTGCTCATGCCGGGATGATGGGCAGCCTTGCCAACACCTTCTTTGGCTGCTAGATCAGATCGTCAAACAGACCATGTACGGCAATGACCTCAGCAAGCCTCTCAAGATGAACTCGGCAGGTCATGCTGAGGAACTGGGCGATCCTTTCCACAACATCTCCAAATACCATCTTGATGTACTTGCAGATGGACTTCATTGCCAGCTAGTCACTCCAGACTCAGAATACGATAACGAGCCAGATGCCTTTCGAGCTCAGGAAGCTCGAGAAGTCCTTTCCTCTGTCTACGACATGGAAACAGATGAGTTTCGCCCAGATATCTTTCAACACATGTCTCGAGGAAAAAAGATTATCAAACGCAACGACCTTGAACAAACTATCTTCCGCATGCTTCTAGACAACCATCACTTCTTTCACTATTTCCGTTCCTTATCCCGTCCACAAGACACTATAAAAGACCCATTTTACAAACTCACACAACGCATCGACCGCGTTCTTCGGGATCTTGATGCCCCGGGTCAAACTTCCGATCCTGAATCTCCCCGCAATGTTCCCTGGGCAGCTTCTCACATCCTTGGCTGCGTTCGTCGCATGCGCCACGAGATATACACCCGTGAAAGTCCCCTCTCTGCGCGGGAGGCTTTATCTGCAGCTCGTAGCCTCGTGCATGTTCTGGATTTGGTAGTCTCTCACAATAAAGACCAAGGCTCAAGGCATGCACCCCGCATCGACCGCAACCTATATCTACGTCTGATTGGCGACCGTGACCAAGACTTCATTCTCAGCGTGCTGAATCTGATTCCAGAGGCAGCGAGCCAGTTCTTACATAACATCGAGGCAATTCTTGACCGAATTGAGATATATGGCGCACCAGCGGGCTATGTGCAGCGATTCAGGGCAATGTTGGGGAGACTGAGGACGTCAAGTACAGGGTCTGGGTTGAAGAGGCCTGTTCAGGGCCAAATCGGTGGCCGGAAGACGAGAAGGACCAGATGAGGAGAGCGATGGAGCACGAGTTTGTGCAATAAATGTGCTTTGGATGAGGAAGGACATCACTACCTATTTGTTGATATGAATACCTTTGCGAACTGAACACTGCCTATATAAAATATTGTGATAAGAAACCCGACTGAACCATACCTACCTACAACTCAAAGAGCCTTGGATACCAAACCCTATCGCTCCTCGTCTAATAACTTGCTTGCTGTTTGCTATGCTGTTGAGTGGAGAGTGCGATATGTGGGGATGAAGAAATGCCGAATTCTATCAAAATTCAAAACCCTTCTCATCGCGAAACGCCTCGAGTTCCGCGAGAACCTCTTTCAGGCTAGGCCGGTCATAGTAGTTCTCTTTCCAGTCGCCCCTCTTCATACCTTCGATTCTTTGTATGAGCCACTTCTCTGATGCATCGATTTCTCTCGACCACCACTCCTTCGCAGTCCGTTGCACCTCGTCTGGGGTGGAGAGTCCCGTTTTCTCGAGCTCTCGGAGCACGAGCTGGTTTCTCTCCCTCACTATAAGCCTACTAAGACCATTCTGCCTTCCGCGTGTGCATCGATCAATCAACTTCTGTATGGCTCCAGGAGTCTTGGTGTATCCTGGGAACTCGACAAGAGGCTCCCATCGGTATGAAAGCCAGACCGCGGCTCTTTGGGGAGCGCTATTCCCTTCAAAGATGCACCACAATACTCGACCAAGCATATACACCTCGCATGCCTCCTGCTCCTTTGGAGTAAGACATGCCCATGGAACGTTGTAGCCTTTGGATGGCCACTTGTACTCCTCGCTCTCACCCATCGCCTCCCACTCTGGAAGCATCTCTGTCAAAAAGGTTGAATACTTCTCACTGACCTCTGCCGGAATTTCCTCATCGATTGCGAGAAGCCTCACATACTCCAACGCATTGACCTCAGGAGCGGCGAACTCGCACCAGACTCCACGCTGCTCAAAGTCGACCATGATAGCATCTCGAGTAGCTGAAAGAACAATATTGTCTAATCTGAGATCCGGATAGAAAATACCAGATGTCGTACGAAGATGCAACAATGCCGACGCCAGTTGGATGGACCATTTTGTCTCGTCGGCTAACGACACCATGTGGTGAAGCTTGAGAAAAGGGATCAGATCACGCAGGCTGCCGTGAATATGGTACTCGAGCGTGAACCCGATCACAGCCACTTTGCTTCCAAAAGTACATTTCTTTGTAACCAGGTGCACAGGGCGAGAAACAATGTTGGGGTGTGGTGGGATCGTGAGGAGCTGCCTTAGCTCGTGATAGAGGTACTTGGTGTAACTGGTAAGTGCCTTGAAAATCCAAGTCTTTCCTCCAATTTCGACGAGGCAGACGCTGTCGTGCAGCTGTGAGACGTATACCACGTCATTGAGATCGACAGTAGGGGGTAACCCAACATCGCTGCCCCAGGCGCTCTCAAGAGAAGCCACAGACAGAAGTTGACGTTCCAGATAATGAGTTGGCGCGATAGTGACCTCTGCATCAGCAACGTTCATGGGAATGTTTCCGAGCACAATCCTGGAGCCAAAAGGAATGTTGCTGAAGATTTGCATAGGGTCCTCTTGGCGAGCCGTCCAATATTGCAGGATACGGAGTACATGTTGAGTGATGCCGAGACGCGCAATACGCTTCGCACTTGTGGTATGGAATGCCACATCAACGTCAAGGACATGTCGAAGTTCAGGCGAGAGTTTTGAAGGCTCGGGAATAAAAACATCCATCCGGATTGGAGACATAGATTCGACGAACAAGGGTACAGCATAGAACTGGCTTCCGAAAGCAGTGCAGCCATCGATGCGCCAGAGAGGCCGCTCCAGTGGACTGAGGCTATCAATACGATTCTTGGGGTTCAGACACGAGTCCTG
The DNA here is from genome assembly GCA_013184445.1 of Fusarium sp. NRRL 53497. Classification (NCBI taxonomy): domain Eukaryota; kingdom Fungi; phylum Ascomycota; class Sordariomycetes; order Hypocreales; family Nectriaceae; genus Fusarium; species Fusarium sp. NRRL 53497. The sequence continues at coordinate 20,148 of JABCJZ010000328.1, read as the reverse complement.
CCAGTCAACAGACTGGTTGCTCTGAATCGCTGAGTCCAGGGTATTAATTGGCGGGGGGCCCGAGAAAGCTGCAGTAGGGTGGATGACATCGTGAATAGATTCCTGACTCAACTCCATGACATGGGCCGATGAATACGCTTGTCGCAGAAAGCTATTTGAAGACAGTTCGGAGTCAGCAGCGCGCAGTGTTGTACGCCAAAGCAGTAAGCAGCTGCACAATGTCTTAGATTTTGCCCAACACAAACAGTCGGTAGTAGGTGAGGGGTTCCAGTCCCGGATGCGAGGGGGCCAGAGGTTAGATGGTTGTTGGCGAAAAGTAGTTGAGCCAGCAGCGTAGAGCGGCCGATATCGACCCAAGGCGAGAAATGGGTCGGCTCGATTCGAAAGCAATGTTTACTGAACCAGGTAGAGTGCGTGTCACAGGTGAGCAAGGAAGCTGAGATAAGGAATATTCGTTGTTGTGCGACAATACCGAAGAGGGATGGCACAGTCGAATTGGGTCACTTTGGGTGGTTGGCTTCGACGCTCAGATTGTGGTGCTTTTTGGTCATGCTGTTTGATCACATGATCGAAGGAAGCCTGTTGGTTCTTGTAAACCCGAGAATGGCTGATCACAACTTCCATGGTTCCTGCCAAGTGAGGAAGAACGGACAATCAACGCAGCAGGCAGTCGCCCGCGATGGAGATTGTCTAGAGCATTGAAACTTCAACAACCCGATCCAGTTTCCAACTTAGTTTCGCGCTTGACGTAAGTACTCTTAAGGCTCCACCTGCGGAGAGGCTAGATGCCTTACAAACGGACATCTATCCGTTGTTAGATATTAAGAAATCATCCATGCTTTGTGGCGAAGTCGAGGCAGGTATCCGTCGCCTCCTGAAAACACAGGCCAAAGTCATCCGCGCAAAGTCGCTGCCTGGAGTATTGTTCTTATTCTGTCGAGGGTCTTTTGGCACATCCCACAACATAGTCTTTTCGTCGTTGAGCATCCACAAGTGAACCGTAGCAAGCCCATTGTTATTAGACCTCATAGGAGTTTGTGTGGTAACTGTTCGACGAATTGGTTCGTTTGTGGTTTGGAAAGATGGTGAATGAACGCGCAGGCTGTTGAAAACCCGAGTCAACACAGCCCGCTAGCGATTTTGCAATCTCGACCCTTTCCCGGAGAAGCGAGGATTGCCATTCAAAATGGAAGTTGACGAAAAGCACTCCGAAGAGAAAAGGTATCAGGGTGGATGGACGATGCTGCAGGAGAGCCTAGTTGTGGGTACTGTAAGCAAGCAGAGGGATTCTTAGATTAGACATGGGAAAGACTGAAAGCAGCCAAAGACTTTTGGTAGAAAGCGTTCATAGCAGTGACAACTCCAGGGGAATTTGGAATTGGGTGGTATGGAAAAGTTTTGGTGAGACGAGTCATGGTCTTGGCCATGAGTCTCAAACAGTGTTACATAAGGGAACTGGCATATTAATCAGTCAACTGCCAGAATGACCCTCGCCCAGTTGAAGAATCGTTGACTCCAAGCGAGACAGACTTGCATCAGGTATACCCCGTAAAGCCTGATACCACGGTTGCGATCACCCACTGCCAAGATGAGCCAACCTGACCTAGACGCTCGGTCAGGACTCGTGCAGAGTCGATCATAAAACATTTTGTCAAAAGCAGCCAACAATTCCCACAATAAGTACTGCATGCTCACTTCGAAAGACGAATGCCGGCATCTGCCCCTCAAGTATCAGCGTGGGGGAATACCGAGTTTCTGGGAACAAGGGCTCCTGGCAGACCGGTGAGCAGTCACATCTCTCATTCCCGAAATACCGACCATTTGGATCCTGGGCACAGGCAACGTCATCCGCGCTGACGGGCGTGCCCTGATATGAACTGCATTCCGATATTTGATTTCTGATAGAGGGCAGTGCTAGCCGACACCGAAGCGGGAGAGGCGCACCGGAGAACAATCATCACCCATGGACCGTCCAATGGCGCTGTGATCATATATTGCTTTCTTTCCTGGCCAAACGAAGTGGCTTTGACAGTGCGCAAAGCCTACATTTGCATGTTCCAGGGCAGACCCCGCGGAGCTCCCGAGTGGTTGGACTGACTCGTCCTGTTGCTGTTGCGTTACCATACCAGAAAAATGGGATAACAAACGATGTCCATGGACGCTGTCGGATGTGGAGCAGGGGCTCTTGGGACGATAACCAGCCGATGGCTGCTTACATGGCCGAAGAGAAAACGGGGCTGGGCGAATGATTTCCTGTGGCCGCAAGCAAAGCAAGGGATTCGACTTGATATGTATAACCATACCTTGCCTGCATCGAGTACCTACGTATAAGTACCTAGGTAGCACAGAGTCGAGAGAACGAGTCACGGTTACAGGAATAACCGTCAACAAGCTCCGTTGATCTCTATCGATTTGAGGTGTGGTTCGGTTCGTCTCATCTAGAACACGGGAAGACCCGTTGGTGGATAGAGACTAACGACATTAGTCCATCCATGTGGCATCCATGCTCTTTTCTAGATCAACGAAAGAGTCCAATATCGGCGCTTAGAGGTAAGGTACTGAACCCGGTGAAGGCTTTAGAATCCTCGGTCTGGGCTAGGCACCTACCTAGGGGAGGGTACTAAGTTTGGCTACCTTAGGTACTAACCTAGGAATGTATTGCTAAGTGGAGGTCCGGTCAACGGTCAACGATGACGGACCTTCCTTCCGTAAGACCATTGAGTGTTTCGTGCTAACTCAAAGTAACTACCAACATAGAACCTTTCTTCCTTGAAGGCAAGCGCAGCCGCCACTTGAAATTAAATTCCAATCACGGGATAGTATCAAGACACCTCTCGCAATCCCGCAAATCGCCCAATGATTAATTCTGCAACCTGCATACCTTGCCATCCATCAACTGTCTCGACGTCACAGGCTGGCTGATATCGCCAGGAACGCTCATCCTCGCATCGAGAATTATTGCACTTTTGTGAGAAAAGAGGCAACAGATCCAAGCCAAGAGATGTGGATGCCGCCACCAATATCCCGCTTGCATTTTGATGCAATAACCCAGAAAGATGCAACATTATTCATGCAGAATTTGTGGCTGGGCAACGTCGTGCCCGCGGCTCAAGGTCCATCCATGAGTTGCATCGTGCCGTTTGTTAGTGCGCCTAAGTCCAACATCAGCGACCAGGTTCTTCCCTAAGAAGCTCGCAATGATAATGCACATAATCGGATGTCGATCGGTCCGATGTCCTTTTCCAATTCTCGGCCAAGAAAGGGTATGGTAATTGCTGTTCTCACCGGTTGCTGCCCCTGCCTCTTCCTCGTACCAACCAGAGCGTTTGCGTGACGATAGCACACAGGAGTCTTCTCACATGGACAAAAGCCAGTAATGACCTAAATAGCATCACCGGTCTCATATTTCCATGAGGTGTTAGCTGTTATCACTCGTCAGCCTTGGTCAGGTTGATAGGTGAAAGGAAAGCCGGAAGGACTTGCGATAACGCTCGGGGATTTGCACGTTTACGATGCATTGCTGCATCCGAGAACATTGGGCAATCAGGAATACCTACTGGCCACAGATTGAACTGCTCATTCGTGCCATTCGAGGTGTCATTGCATCTCCCGGGCTTCGAGACGCATCGTCTCTGCAGTGTTGCTCTCGCAGGTGGTCGGTCTCTCAAACACTGGACCCCGCGTCAACGAAAGGATCAAACATGACCTTTCTTCCAACCTGCTTGGCATTTCATGTCATGTACTGTTGAGAACCTTTGCTGCGTTGCGGAGTTGACGATGTACGGTACCTTTTCCCTGGTGTGCGATACCAAGGTGGGTTGGCGTTGCGAGACCATCTGGGAGAAAACGCAATTTGGGGATGGCACATCCAATCCTAGCTGAGCGGGTTGTGCAGCCATGACCTACATTGGTCAGCCCCATGTCAATCACATGGTCAATTCAATGCACGAATTAACCGTTGTCATGACTAGGCTCCGTGGCTATGGAACAATGACCCGATCCGAAGATTCGATTGTAGAAGGATCAAGTCTGCATCATTGTCTGGGGATCTACGACCACGCACGAGTCGAACCACCCTCTTTAGTTTCTAGCCAAGGTTCTAAGCCATCAATCAACAAACCCTTTGTCTTCTTTTTTTTATTCCCCACCGAGCTGCTTCTAGCATCTTTCACCAGATCGGGAACTCCAGGCACATGAACCGGCAGGGCGGGTAATATGCCAAAATCCTTTGCCCAAGCACTGCAATCAGAAGGCCCCTGCCACTCCCATGGTACCCCTCAGACCGGTCAAAAACTGCTCAGCACGAGGCCATGTCGACGCCGTCCTCACCGAGTCCACTTTGCTCTCTCACAGACTCGTTCATCATCACCATTCCCAGCAGACCGTCGAGCCTTTGCTTGAATCGCTCAACGCCCAGCCACTACAACCACCACACCGCCAGCCGCATACTTGCTCAGCCCGCAGCCCGCATCGGCCGTCATCCATACGATCGCGGCCGCAGGCATATCACTCTGATTTCGCTCAACGCACTGGCCGGTGCCAGCACCAGTACCAGCACCACCAGCCGCTCGCTTCACCTTCTGTCGTCAGTACCACGACAGTTCAGCCCGCCTTGTTGCTAAAAGAGTAAACGGGGTGGACAAGGCTCCACGTCTTATCCTAACTGTACGCAGGCTTGAAGTCTTTCAGTTGGCGGCTGCGAGCAACACACCAATATCTCGTCGGCCTTACGTCCATTGGCAAGGAGCCTCAAGGACCTGATTGGGCTCATCCTCACAGCCCCTACTTATCGACTCTCCGCCTGTCTTCCCCGGATTCCTCGCCTCCCTCATCGCATTGATTCTCTATTCCCGACTGTCTGGGTATCCTTCTCGGCCGTTGTTTTAACTTCAGTCATCGCTGGCGCTCCACTCGGCGCACTACGGGGGTTTCAACGTCAAGTGCTCCGGTGATGGCTTTCGTGGCACCTTAGCCTCCCACCACACTCCCCCTCTTCTCACCCCGGCGTCGCTCGATTTTTGACCAGCGTTTCTGAGGACCAAACTGGGCAAGCCAGCTCTCCTTTGTCATTGCCTGTATTTCGTCGACTTTGATCCCCGCGTGGTGGTACCTTGACTTTTGACTTTTTGTTCTTACTACTGCTACTAGGCAGTCTTTGTTCCACACCCCGTCCTGTCTCACTGCAGCCATTATGGTAAGAGTTTCTCTCCCCGGTTGGCGGCAAGCTGCATGGGGTTATATCATCGATACCCCGTCCCATCGTTCTCTTTGCATGGCCCCTGCGGCTGTTGCCAATCACCCCCGTTTCCTCTTGTCGCCGCCCCATCGTGGCTCTCGTGCCATGACTCCTGGACAAGCATCTTCTCCTTGATCTTGCCCCCAGGCCCCTCCCCATCAGACCCAAATGTGCGGTGAATTGATTTTTTTCTATAGAATCCGCATTATCCTTCCAAAGTTAAGAGGCCTCTCCTCCAACCGGGAGTTGACGATCCGGTTTCTTCATCAATATCTTTCACCCCTCCTGTGGATCCCAATTACAATATTTTACCATATGAGATCCATCAGAACCTTGATCATCTAGCACGCTTCTATGGAATAGCCTCTGGTTACCAAATACATCAACTACTCGATCAAGAGCATTGTAGAAAGAGAAGAAGACTTGATCCATCAATCCCAATGACACCCGAGCAAGGACCAGCCTCGTCCCAAGGACCTCTGATGAAACTTCCATTATCAGACCCTTATAATCAACGCAATGAGCAGTATGGGACGCCTTCAGGTTGGGACGAATGTGGCCAGAGCTCAATGCCGTCTTCCACTTCACCTCTAGCCAGGCGTATGGCAGACCTTACCTTGTTCCTCTGCCCATGTTGTGGTTGGGACTCGAGACAGCAAGATGGTAAGCAGTCGGTTCTCTTATTCTCGCCAGGCCAGCATCTTCTAAAACATCATTACTGACTCCGTCTCGAAAGGCTATCAACAACTGCCGAACGCCGCACCAGTGGTTTCTGGCCCAGACGTTCCCTATATGGCAGAAAAACAACCGTCTATGACAATGCCACCTTCTGAGCCATATGATAATACAGCTCTGGGTACTGGTCAACAGCCAGATTACAACTATCAACAACCCGATCTGAATGTTACACCTCTCGTCAGCTTTTCTCTTATCCCTGACCAGACACCATTAGCAGAGCCTCTGATGAGTGGTACTGGGGCAACTCATCAACCTCATCTTTCAGGGGGAGACTTCTACATCAACCAAACTTTCAAGGATGAGCCACAGCTGGAGAGTCAAGCAATGATGCCCAATCAGCAGCTCATGACCAAGACACTCTCACAGGTTGGATACAGCTCTGACCCCAATCTTGTCGATACGACTGTTCTCACTCACCACAACCTGGCCCCTGCCGACAATGTTTCCCAGTATGGTTTGCTCGTCAACGGGCAACTCGATGAAGATACTGTGCAGAACGGGTGGTCTTTAATGGATCAGCAAGCCAACTTTGAAATCGTCCTTCCCAATCAACGTGGTGGAAAAAGAGGCCCGTTCAAAGACCCAAATCTTCGTGAACAAACAGCACAAACCCGCAAAATCGGTTCATGCATCAGATGCAGAATGCAAAGAATTCGTGTAAGTAAACACTGCTTTGTTGTGACACACATGGCGATTATTTTGCTGTACAAAGCTAGTTCGAGGCCGTGGACAAAATCACTAACCATTTGATGCAGTGTGAAAACAACCCAGAGGAAGAGGGAGGCCCATGTTTGACTTGCAAGAAGGTCTCCAACTCTAGAGCGGGTCGCTTCCCTTGCCTCAGGTACAAAATCACGGATATACGGCTTTTCAAGCCGGGGCAAGTTCCAGGCTATGAATGGACGCGACGATGGACCAACAATATTTCGGATCCAATTCAGAGCTGGGCAACGACTGAACAGCCTAGAACCATCTATCTTTCGGAGGGGCTTTCGAATAAATTCGTCAAGATCAAGGTCCAACGGTTCATCCCTCAAGCTGGTGATAAGCTGGAGCGTACATGGGATTACAAGGGTGTCAAGAAATCGGTAACAATTCCACCGTATGCGATGGTGAACCTCGAGGAGGCGAAGAAAGAGTACCTGGACCACATTGAGAATAGCATGCAAGATGCCTTCACCAAGTTGCTCGGCCCCCCTGAAGGCCTGCTTTTCCGAACATACTTACATGCTTGGAAGATATTCAAAGATCCGGCCACTTCGCCAGAGTGTGTGGACCTAATTCACCACACGCTCTTATTGTGGATGTCGATTCGCTTGACAACAAGGTCAAGCTTCATTGTTGGAGAAGAGACTTTGGGAATGAAGCAAAACATCCTGGACGAAACCAATCCGAATCATGGCAAGATTCCCCTTCCGCCAGTGCTTGGCGCTCAGATGGATCTCATCTTGATCCATCACATTCAGACCAAGTTGCGAAGAGAGCTTCTTGACAAACTTCAGAAGATGATGTCCAAGAATAAACAGAGCACATGGCTGGTGACATACCTCGTGATCTTCATTCTTTTGCACAACACAGCTCTTATCACAGCGCACGATGCTGGATACGCGAAGAAGCACGGCATGAAGGTAAGAGACCCCGTAGAAGCTGATAGGCGCCCGCGAGAATGGTGACAGTCGCTGACAATGGATGCACCCGCAGCGACGTTTTGCGCGTGAGGAGAAGGTAAAAGAATATCACTTGGGTGAGTTACACTACCTTCCCGCTCCTGCATTTGAAGCACTTGCTGAATTGGGAATATGAACAGGCGCCAACATCTTGCTCGCGCACTTCCACTACTGCAACAAAGGTATCTTCCCATTCTCGGAAGAGTGTAAAGACCAAGACCTGCGGACCCTGGCTGGCCTGGATGAAGAGAAGATCAAGTTTGTGCATACTACTAGCAACTTGGCTAGACGGCATGGTGAGTTGACCCTTGTGGGAACATGATCGTCCCGACTATGACCAGGTCTTTGAAATGGTGCTAACTTGAAACTTTGTAATTCAGCATTGCAATGGGAAGAGCTCCGGAACAAAGCTGCGTATGAGCACAACTACTTTTTCGTCAGTCAATTGTTTGAGACCAACTGGCAGCCTCGAACAACAATATGACTGGGTAAGTTGGCACACAGGTGAACAACGTGGGATCTGTTCTCAGGCAGCAGGGAAAGGGGAAGTAATGGGTGGCTTTGAGCCCACTGGGCAAACGCAGCGTTTGGGTGCTATGGCGTAGATGCTATACTTACAGCAAAGATGTAGGAACTAAGACTGTATACAATGCCAAGGAAGGGGGGTAAATTTTGATGACGGCGGCGACAGTGACGGCCATAACGACGATGACGATGATAACGATAATGGGAATCATTTCAAAATGACAGGGTAATATTGGGTACGAAAAGGCGGTCAACGGCGGGTGAAGGCATAGAGAAAGAGCCGAGCTGGTGGTTTTGAAGGGACATGGCATGAACATTTGGGTTGAGTCTGGATGGTGGGATGAAGATACTGTAGCCAAAGAGATCGTTCGTTCTTGTTCAGCTCAGATAAGCCGGCACATGAGCCAGCTCACGATACCGGAGATGGGAAAGTGGCGGAAGTGGCGGAGGGGAGGGCAATAGGCGATACGATGCAACGGGACGAAACGAAACGCGACGTGATCAGAGAAAGGGGATGACGGTGAGAGGATAGAGGCAGATACACCGAGAGTGTGTGCGGCGGGCACCTACAGAAAGAGGCGAGAGTTTGCTCACCGAGTGTCAATGGAAGACGGGTAGTTGCAGTTGCGTTTTGACGGCTTACGTATTGTCGCAAGGAAACACAAGGCGGGTTGAAGGTTTATATGTACCAAGCTCACTGTGGGTTGGCTCGCGAAGGGATACCGTACGGGCCGGGCCTGGTTGTTGCGGCACTTGACGGACCCCAGGCCAAGCCCATGCACAGCCATGCTCTATGTATTCTGCCCTGATCTATCTTGGCTGGCCTGGCCTGGTTTGATAGTACTGTAGCACTGTGTGTTGTATGCTTGCCAATGCTGTGTTTATCAACTACCGCGCCTATGTGCTTTTCTCGTTGTGTATCCCGGGAAGAGCGGAGGGAACTGCGAGCGTGCGAACGAACGAAGGACAGGAAATGAGATGCGCATATTTGCATATCCCATCCCATCCCATCCCATCCCATCCCATCCCTTGCTTTTGCTTTGACTGTCGATTGTCAATTGTCCGAGCTGTCCGCGGCGCCTGGGCATGACTACTGGGCGCTGGTTTGACGGGGAATCAGTAATTAGGGCCCGAGACACCAACCAAAGCTAAGCGGGTGGCAGCGGATAGTATCCCGTTAACCAATGGCATTGAGTAAAATTTCCAGTAAGTTCAACTATCGTGAAAGGATTAATATTGACTGCCGTGTGCGTCCTTGAGAGCCCTTGTCAGGCCTGTCGAGTCGTCGAGCATACTATTGTAGCACAGCCATTCTTACTAGGTTCCTATCAAACGAAAAGGTGAAGGTAGCCAGCCACAGACAGATACAGACCAACAAGGTACGGATACACACTAATGGTGAACCACTTTTAAAACAGACCTAAAATTATCAAAGCTGCTGGGGATCAACACGAAGGATTATCCTTACTTCGCTAGCCGTGCTACTGTGGTTAGGTTGGTTGAGCCTCTGAGTTTAGTCTTTGCTTATGTTCTGTTTAGCTTTTGGTGTTTTGCTTTTCTCAACTCCAGCTTCGAACCATCAGCCATCCATCCTTGTGGGACTAGTCTTAGTACCCTCATCCTGTTTTCTTCTCCTTTCTTTTTCTTTTCTTCTTTTTGCTCTAGTCCAGGGCCCGGACCGTCTTTTCAGGGAATGAGGAAACCCGCCGCCCTTTTCTTTGGTTACAGTGGTCTCTCTCACTCGTCTCATCTCGTCTAGTTTCCTCCCTTGTCATAAGAACTACCCAGAGTTTATGTTGCTATCCAGGACTTTGCAACCAGTCATGTGTGAGGTACAGGATCAACGGCAAGGGTTTTGCTCACCTCCAATTGACCGAGTCTGAGCTTTCTTCGTCTGTCCTTCCTTCCACCCTCCTGAAATGCCGGGTACATACTGTGGTCTCCGAATACCTAGTCAAGCTAAGGCATGGAAGTCAAGCGTTTACCCGCTGGCTTGGGTCCTGTGGCATCCAACTCCCGCCGCGTATCTGCGACCTGCCACGAGCACGGCTACGCATGTATCCGATCTGCACGTGCCTTGCCCACAACCCCCAGGCAGGTATCCAGTCCAATACTAAGGTATCTCAATATCCCTTGTGTAAGTGTAGCTATTGCTAGAGATGGAGTTGACGTAGGTAGAAGCCACATAGAAACATAGCTCTAAGTGAAAATTTTCACCGTATACTCTTCTCTCATCGAAACCAAAGCAACAGGGACGATGGAAGAGAACGTTGCACGGCATCATGCTTCCCATTCGAGCCGCACATCCAAGAAGCATCTCCAGACCCGAGCAGGGACTACCATCTATTTTGCATACAACTTGGAAAGCTATAATAATACCTTACTAGCCTCCTACTTAGTCCAAACGTTCTTTGATATTCATTCCCCAGCAATCTCCATCTCAATCTCGCTCATCAAGAGCTGTTCGTCTGTGCTGCAATTTGCCATCCATCTGTCTGTCGTTGTTGCAGTCTTCTAGGTATATCCGTCGTTTCTTCCTTCCCCGGATCGCCACTGTATACTGCTCTTTACCCCATCTCGACTGTAAGTTGAGCCTTTGATCAGGGTGTTCCTTACGAAGTTGCGAAATTGAAAGCGCCTCTAACGTCACTGGGTGGCCACGATAGCATCACAAACGTTCCTTTTCCCTTCCCATCGTCCTGGCAAAGACATTTAAACAGGCGCCTCGCACCACCAAACGTTCTGTTCCTTTTCCCTCCATCTTCTCGTTCATCTCTCTTACACCCAACACACCTACAATCCAGCTCACATATCATCTCTCATCTTTCATCTTCGATCTCTACTTGGTCCACTTGTGCTCCACGCAAATCTTGTCTTACATCAACCATCATCAGACAACGGCCCGTTGCGTTTCGCGAAGTAAGTTCTTTACAAACTTTCACATCCCTTTGGTCGTGGAAGAGGCTGGCTGACTCAGGTACTTCAGTATCGAGACCCCCTCCAAAGCAACTAGCACACTCCCTCCCTCAGGAACCATTACCATGGCATCTTCCATAGCTGGGCCCATCATTGGCCCTAGCCCGGCCGTTGAACTAGCTCCTGCGGCCGCCGGCTGTGTCAGTCGCGTGGCAGATGCGCCGGCTGGGGTCCCCGAAGGGTGGCCCAAGTTTCTCGACGAGTCGATGGCCTGGGCTGGTTCTCAGTTCACGGATGAATCGGATTACATCCACACTTTGAGCGAATCCGATCTACAGGAAGTTGAGAATGCTCTCCGGGTCTTCAAAGGTACGTCCCTTTCCTTGAGGCTCCGCTTTCGTGGCGTTCGGCATGTGGTTAACACCAGACAGCCTTGGGACTTGATGGGGATTGCGTCTCCCGAGACAACTTTCCTCTTCCCACTCTAGGACCTCGACTAGATGGAATCCGCCTAGATGTTCATCAAGGCAAGGGTTTTGGTGTCATCCGTGGCCTTGATACGAAGAAGTACTCCGCCGAGGATCTGACGGTGCTCTATCTTGGCATCCAATCGTACATTGCCAATCATCATGGCCGTCAAGATCGGAAGGGCAATATGCTAGGTCAGTCCCAATCTGCCTATTATTCTTGCTTTTTAACTGACCTGTCTATAGTCCATATTGTCGCCGACAACTCATCCAAGCTCAAGGCTGGTCACCATCGACACTCAACCTCCCCCATTGTAAGTTCATGCACCTTTTGGATCGTTTGATCAGTGATTCAGCCATGCTAACTTGCACTTCAGACTTTTCACAATGAGGAAGCTGGTGATGTCGTCAGCTGGCTCACTCGCAGCACCGCCGTCTCGGGAGGCAAATGTATCATCGCATCGGCCTACACCGTCTACAATGTTCTTGCTGCCAGTCGTCCTGACATGATCCGTACGCTTTCTCGTTCTGACTGGCCGTTCGCCCTGTAAGTCACAGCACATGATCACCTGTGTTCTCTCTTTCCCTTTAATCGATGATGTACAAAGACCATATCAACTGACCCATTGTGCTGAGATAGACCCCGGTTCCAATGCCGACCAGTCCTCTTTCATCACGCGGGTAGAGTGATGATCAACTTCGGGCGAGTAGCTCTCACAGGAAATGCAGTTCACCCACGCCCTTCCAACCTCCCTGCCGTTACCCCACGCCAGATGGAGGCATTGGACTCCATCGAGAACATCGCCAAGGCAACGCAGTTGGAGATCAGCACACGTGCAGGTGACATGCACTTCATCAACAATCTCACGATCTTGCATCGTCGTGAAGGGTTCGTCAATGGCGAGGGAGCCCAAGAACGTCGACACTTGGTGCGCATGAGACTTCGTGACGATGACCTGGGATGGAAACTCCCCGCAGACCTGAGACAAGAGTGGTCCGCTACTTTCAACAAGGAAGCGCCCAAGATCTGGCACATTGAGCCCATGCCAGACGGTTTCTTCCCCCTCAGGTCTCAGGCCAACTAAATTTGCGCCTCTCGCGCCCAGAGCAATCACAGCTGTGGGATGATCATGCATGAACACATTCATGCTCGCGAGACATGACGAGATTATGGAATACTTGTCGACTTTGGAACAAGGCGCATGAGACGGGCAATGGGGCGTCTGAGGGTAATGGGAGAGAAATTAAAAGTTCTGCTTACACGGACATGGTTGAGTTACTAATTCGGGTATTGAGTATGTTTTTATTTGGTGTCACGGCCACGGAAAAGCCAAAAAGCATTGTTTGTGTCTCGGGCGAACCTGTTTATCGGTACAGTATGGTATCTGGCTTGTGGCTTGTGAAAAGTCAAGGATTAATAAGTGTGTTTGAGAATTGTACGGAATTAGCACCTAAGGACAGACGAATACATAGAGTCGCATGCATAACTTAGATCGAGATGCCCAGGAACCAAGGATTCTCAAAGTGAGATGTGATAGAGTGACAGGTCCAACTTGCATATGCACCAGCCTATGTTGGATGTTTCGTTTAACTTGGGAATAAGCCGAACGTCTCACGGTAAAGGCATGTGCGTATGTTGGCAGCAGGGGGTAGTATATGTCATGTCAGGGGTACGCAATTGGCATGCATATGCTCTGGCTTGGAGTTACTCATGTTGACGGAGGAAGTTGGAAGCAAAGATGAGATCAAAGACATGTGGAGACAGGTAGAGCAAAGCAGTCAATGGCTGAGATCGAGTTAGGCGAGACAACGAGGCTTGCGAGACTGGCGGAAAGTCGGCATAAGACCATGGGGGTCGCGATGATGAATAGTGACAGGGATGGAACGCCTCAAGTGGGGGATTGTCCAATGTGAGGATATACCAAGGAGAAAGACGTGGCTGCTTCGAGGCGGAAGTTATTTTACACGAAACGAGTGCTAGGTGGAGGTAACAATAACATGAGATGAGGGTCTCTTAGATGCAGAACAGAATTTGACTGGGATGACGGATATATGACTTGCTTCGATAGTTGGTCAAGATGCACTTAGTTTCAGATGATTGGCTCAGCTGATATGATGAGACAGTGGATGTGATTCCGGTATTGGGCGGAAGACGAGAATTTAGCAATGTTTGAGTTGCTTCTCGGCTTCTGTAAGAGAGAAAGGGACTGAAAGGGACTGAAAGGGTCGTTGCTTTTTGCTTGGCTGGGGCTATGCCGTTGAACTTGCTTTGTATGCTATCGTCATTTCGGCGTTGTAGGTGCACTCCTCTACCTCGCATCGCGTTCTCTGTCACGAGGGAGATTTTTCAAAATGAACTTGGGTCGTGGATCATAATGGCGGTCAAGAATCGTTGGGGTCGATGACGAGGTGGTTGGAGTTTTGGAGAAGATCAGAGGGAGAAGAAGACCATGGTCGTTACTCCGTATATAATCCAGGTATAGATATATGCTTATGTTAGTTGATAGTCGATAGGGCAGAGGACGTTGTTTCAAGTTCTGGAACAATTGACGAATTGTCTTTCACGGAGAGGTCCCGGGTTTGCATTTGCACTTTGTGTCCTGGGGATAAACGGTGGCTCACTTGCAGAGAGGAACCTAGGTATCTCATCACGGCAATGCTCGAGACAACAACAGCATGAAGATGTTATTCTTGGCGAGATTAATTGGGGACGGTGGCTTTCGAGATATGATTGCAATGATGACGAATTGCAAAGTAAACAGGGCATATGCATCAGGGTTATGGGAAATGAGGCGTTGAGAAAAGAGACGACTTGGTTTACGTACTCGAAATAGATTAAGATAGAGATCTGATAGATGAAGATGAGATCCATGGTCACAGGGGTCAACGGCACTGGCACTGGCGCCGGCGCCTGCGCCTGAGATGTCCTGTGGAGTGTGGACATTAAGGCGATCCGTCAATATCAATACAGTGCGGCTGTCTCTGAAGTGCCTTGCCGTGACGCTAGAACAAGCCCCTCAGCTTTACGGACAGCTAAAGATCTACGGATAGCCCCTTCCCCTATCTGGTAAGGCCTTGAGGGACAGGGTTGACGATCCAATTGGCCATATTCCTCTTGCACGAAGCGGGCCCCTCAAACGCGCAGGGGCAATGCAATTCGACACCAACCAATCTTCGAAGAAGCAACATCAATCATCAATCATCAATCATCAATCATCGACCCAGATCGAATTCAGTATCATCGAAATCTAACGCTCGTCGTCTCAGAGCAACACCCCCGTTCTTTCATTTCCCTTTCCTCTTCCCTCCCTCGAATTCCAAGGGCCTTAAACCAATCGTTTCACCGTCTAACCACTGTTGTCGAGATTACCTTTCCTAGGCACTGCCCCGTGCCAAAGGGGTACATCCCACAGTACAGCGCAACGCAGCTTCTATCGTTCATGTTGATCATAGAGAGCGGTCACTGAGACAACATAGTTATCGCGCAGTGCAACTCCATTCATTCATCAGCATCGCCTCAGCCTCTCGTATCACTATGGCCGCAGCTTCAGGAATCCTCAAGCCAAAGGCTGCCCCGGGGGCTTCGGGTTATCAGCCGGTGCATCAGGATGAGGGTGATGGTCACGATGATGGCAACAGAGAGCCCCCCGTTCAACCAATCATTCCCCGTGGACCCATCCGCACATACAGGAACACTATCCTGCTTCTCTCGGGTCTTGTTGTTATTCTCATGGCCACAAACCTCTATCTCAGTCTTCCACTCGCCTTCTCCGGGTCCGGGTCCGGGTCATGTTCGGGCGACCCACCCCGAGTGCCCCAGTATTTCCAGACCTCGCCGCAACTATGGCCCGGCGTCACTGAAACTGGAAAGCCGGCCTTCATGGCCCAGACTCATGTCTTCGAGCCCACGGCTACCTTTGTCCCCAATGATCCGCTACAGACATCCATCCCCATCGAGGGCATGAAGGAGGGTAACCGGAGCATCTTTCAGATGATGGGCTACCTAAGTCCTTACTCTCCTTCCACAGGCTTCGGTGTGGATGAGTATCCTATTCCCCCGGGTGCCGAGATCGTTCAGGTTCAGATGCTATCTCGTCATGGCGCTCGATATCCCACCCCAGGCGCAAACGTCGCGACCCTCGGTGAACGTCTCGCCAATGCTTCGGCCAGCCTCAAGACCAGCGGTGCCCTTGAGTTTCTTATGGACTGGAAATATGAACTTGGAAAGGCCATCCTAGTCCCGAGAGGCCGACAGGAGCTCTTCGATTCTGGTAAGACTTGATGAGTTTGAACCTTGAAATTTGATACTGATACCCCCCGAATATAGGTGTCTTACACAGCTACATGTATGGTAGCTTGTACAACCCCCAAAGCAAGCTCATTGTCAGAACTACTGTATGCGTCCTTCTTCATAGCTCACATTGGTTCAAAGATACTAACTCTGCCTAGACTCAGGATCGCATGTTGAAATCTGCTGAGAATTGGATGGCTGGCTTCTTCGGCCTTGAGTGGTAAGTCATGTTCAGACACAGCATCCTTCAGAGATATTGACATTGGCAGGACCAATAATGCCACAATCGAGGTGATCATTGAAGCTCCTGGTTTCAACAACTCGCTTGCTGGAGGTCTCAATTGTCCCAACTCGGATAAGGCAGATTACGTGACACCTGTAGCCACATGGTATAAGAAATACCTCAAGGATGGTATGTCGCAGAACAGGCAGTGAATTAGAATTATTTGGCTGACAATTTTGATAGCTACTGCCCGGTTCAACAAAGTGACAGAGGGGTTCAAATGGACACCAGAGGACGTATGGGCTGCGCAGAGTATGTGCCCTTATGAGACTGTTGCATATGGCTTCAGCAGATTCTGCGATCTCTTTACTTATGAGGAATGGGAGCACTTTGGCTACTCAATCGATCTTGGATTTTCTTCAGGTGCTGGATTCCAGAGCCCTGTCGGCGTAAGTGTATTGCCCTGGTGATTCAAGCGTTGCTAACGATGACTGCAGAGAGCCACTGGCCTTGGCTATCAACAAGAGGTATTAAAAGAACCCTCATGTCCCTAATCGTCGTATGTTAGCTAACTTGAATAGGTTATGGCACGCCTCAAAAACCACACCCTCGGTTACTCAGGCTCCCAGATCAACACGACCCTGGATAGCATGAAGGAAACCTTCCCTTTGAACCAAAGCCTCTACTTTGACTTTTCCCACGACACAAACATCATCTCTATTCTGGCAGCCTTTGGCCTTCGCCAGTTTGCCGAGGAGCTTCCCACCGACAAGTATCCCAGCGACCACGAGTTTGTTGTTTCCAAGCTGACTCCCTTCGGCGCGCGTCTCGACATTGAAATCATCAAGGCCCCCAAGCCCGTCTCACCAGCGAGAGATGGTTACCTCGACGGCAAGGAGACCAAGTACATCCACTTTGTGCTCAATCAGCGGACTGTGCCTCTGGGTAGGAGTTTTCCGGAATGTGGCATCAACCGCAAGGACGGCTGGTGCGAGCTAGACACCTTCATCAAGATCCAGGACAAGATGACCGAAAAGGCGCAGTTCGACTACTCTTGCTTCGGAGATTACCCTTCATTACCATATGGTAAGGTTACAGATGGAGTGCCCCCGTCTTAAGCGGGTCGTGTTCCATACAGCTAGAATTTATGTGTAAGATACGAGATGGCATTTGGGTTTTGCAAGGTCATGCATGGCAGCGCCATTCAGTTACAAGTTATCTATTATCTTTCGACAGTTATAAATGGTATATAACGAGCATCTAAGATAGACAGATGCCAGGATAGTCAAGATTAATCTTTTCACGATAGAATTGCGGTTGATACATTCCCAAGATAACAATGCAACTTCAGGATAATGAAAGGCTTTCTTTTACATGGCAGTAGAGGGACAAAGTTTTGAAGATATAATGATCTGATTGTGTGACTATCTATAGTATCAGATTGCACAATTATATGTATGTATCCAATGGCCTGCATCGCTTTTCCAAAGTCATCCACATCTACCAAGCGGGTATTGAAAACAATCCAAGGCAGGTACGTCAAAAACATGGTAAATCCCTAACGCCTGTGCCTGCTACTCCCAACTTCCCATAAGATAAGCAAGAAAGAAAGAGAGAAAAAAAGAGAAAATGACCCAGCAAATAAACCCTCTATATCAAGCAGGCTAATATGACTCGCAAAACAGGTGGCAGAGAGCAGCTTTAAGCATGCTTCTCGGCAATCACCGCGTCAGGTGCAACGACGTCGGGTGTGCTGAGAGAAGGAGTTTTGCGGATGTCGTCAGACTCGCTGGGGTTCATCATAGACTGGTGCTCCTGAATACCGTGTGTAGGCTCAAGGACATCCCCATCCTCAGCGGGCTCACCACGGTGAGGGCTCCAGGCGAGAAAGTCTCGGCGGACCTCAACGTAATCGTAAGAGAACTCGCCGTGCTGGTCATCATCCATACCCAGGAGCTCAGCCTCCTCAGAAGCACGGAGCTTGAGGCCGGGGATCATGTCGACGATCTTGGCAATGATAGCAGACATGACAAAGGCATAAGCAGAAGCGCTAATAATGGCAGCGATTTGCCAGCCGATAATGACGTAGTTGCCATCCATGAAACCTCCCATAGTACCAGTGTTGACACCGTCAAGACCGATGATGGCACCGCGGGCGAAGAAAGCGTTGAAGATGAGACCGACGATACCTCCAACACCGTGCTCGGCGAAGACATCGAGAGAATCGTCAATTCGGACAAGGAACTTGACTACAGCTGAGGTTAGTTACTGTCGTAATACTTTAAGTGATAGTGAGAAGACTTACCCTTAGTAGCAAAGTTACAAGCGACACCAGCAACAACACCGAGAATTATACTGGCCCAGGGGTCGATGAAACCGGAGGCAGGTGTAGCAGCAACGAGACCAGAGATAGTACCGGAGCACCAGCCGACCATAGACCACTTGCGAGCCAGGCGGAAATCGAGAATGCACCAAGTCATGGCAGCGAACATGGCAGTAAGGCAAGAGTTCCAGCAAGCCATCACAGCACGGAGGTTGGCACCGAAGGAAGAGCCACCGTTGAAACCGAGCCAGCCGAACCAGAGAAACATGGTACCGAGAGTGATGAGAGAGATGTTGTGAGGGCGGAAGTTCATCATCATTTTCTCGTTGCGGCGGCCGAGAACCCAAGAGTAGGCGAGAGCGGACATACCAGAACCAATCTCAACAGGAACACCACCAGCATAATCGAGGACACCGTTGACAAAACCCCAACCGTTCGGGTTCCAAACCCAGTATGCGAGAGGGCAGTAGACGAGAGTAGCCCAGAAGAAGATGAAGACCATGCTAGGAATAACACGGCCCCGCTCAGCAACAGCACCGATGGTAAGAGCGGCAGTGACAGCGCAGAACATCATCTGGTAGAAAGAGTAGAGGAGGGCAGGGACGAGAGGAGATCCGACTGAGGGAGCACCCCAGACCTTCATGAGACCGAAGTGCGTGAGATCGCCAATGAAGGGGTTGTTGGATGTTGTAGAGAAGGCGAGAGAGAAACCCCAGAAATACCACTGGAAGACGATGACAGAGAAGGACATCATGACGACCCAGAGCATGGAGAGGGCCGATTTTCTTCGAGCAAGACCGGAGTAGAGGAAGGCGATACCGGGGACCATGAGAAGGACGAGACAGGCGGAGATAATAATGAAGGCCTGGTCACCAGATTGGTACCATTGGTTAAGGTTTTCGGTGGCTGGAGAATAATCTTGTCAGTAACTGACGGTGATGATGATTTTGTGTGTTGTTGGTAATGAAAAACATACTGGAATCACCACCAAGCTCTTGGTTGGTGCCATTAAAGACAGTCGGGGGCCCAGGGTTAACATAAGACATGTTGAATTATTGTATGCGAGGTGCCGTGGGATTTCGTTTCGTATACTCGGAATGGAATTGGTAATCGGCGAGTTTGAAAATATGAAAAGTCGACGAAGCTGAATAGACCCTTCTCAAGTTGGTAGATGAGCAAGGAGAGGGAGGAGGCCGGGAGAGGAAGAGCAAGATGAAGGAAAGCTCCACCGGTTCCAGGAAGGTAGGTATGGAAACAACCTAGTGAAATAGAAACAGAAGGGGATATGGACAGGAGAGACACGAAATGCAAGTGATGGGGAAAGACTTTAATATAATTGTTTGACGTGCCTACCTCCTACTTGTTCTATCTAAGAGTCAACCCAACGCCAAATCCATATCCATGCCCATCCATGCCGGCCGCGGGTCTGTCTCCATGAGCCAAAAACGCCATGGATGTCCTGGGCGTGGGACAAGTTGTTGCAGATCTCCGTATGGTACGTGTAGAGATAGAGGCGCGACACACATCGAGAGACAAGAGATAGAGATAGAGCTGAGCTGAGCTGGGGGCAGAGATAGAGGGCCCAGGGCAGAGATAGCGAAGTCTATGGGTACGTACCGGCAGGGCTCAACCTTTCACAGGGCTGTACTAGCACCCGTTAGTCGCTGTGATACCGCCATAGATTGATCTGATACAGTGTAGTAGTAACCAGTTGGACACATACAAAAACCACAAACCACAAACCATCTCATGGATCTTTATC